>JAGXCT010034631.1:43641-201605 GCA_022495035.1 Philopotamus ludificatus
GAAGTTCTGTTCAAGTTTATTTTTAACTCATATTTAGCATCGAATATAAAAATATAAGGAACAGGAAATAAGGCCGGCCGCGTACTAGACATTCTGGCTGCCGCAGCCATATCGACATATGATACTGTATGGCTGCGGCAGCCACTTATCATTGTCACATATCTTATACATTGGTTACTTCCACTCACATATCACAGCGCGATACAAACGAGTATTAGTACCCGTAAATGATTATATTTATAGTATATGGTGAGTCAAATGTTGTTTTTCGTTTCTTTCGAGACAAAAGGGAGATACTAATTGCGTCTTTAATATCCACGATTATTATCCACTTTATTGTTTTTTTTTGTTTTCCTGGAGGGTCCGCCCCACAATGAGTCTAAATGTAGACTACCTCTGACGAGGCATCGTGAAAACCGTCGCATTTAAAGACTCCTTGGAAATACAAGCGACCTACACCTAAGAAGACAAGGGTAATAGGTTGAGGTAGGAGAATCTCGCTTCGATCTGTTTTAAATCACAAAAATGATGGAATACACAGGGATGGAGGAAACAAGGTCCTGTTGATAGACGGGGCCAGGGGACCGCCTCACTAACATACATTTAACTTAGTCTCTCTCTCAGAACAAAACTCCGGACACTCCCAAATAATGTGTTATAATGATTGATCATTGGAGTCACAAAACTCGCAAGTCGGGTCATTCCTGAGGTCCAGCCGATGAAGATTAGCGTTAAAGGAGCAATGTCCCGTGATAAACTGGGACACGTAGTGGTCAGGAACAAACCAATGCAGCTTCACTCGAGCTAGTAGAATGGGGAAGAACCGGAAACCAACTCTGCCCGTACTCTCAGCAGACCGACGGAATTGCCATATGTTTAATGCAATACTATGGAGTCTCTTCTTGAGTGCGGCTTAGTGACCTTGAATGTCCTGGTCCCCAATACTTGCTTACGAAAACCACGCCACGAGGGATCAACCAGTCAGCAGCCCGGATCTGGAGTTCCAAGTCGAGTGGCAGAATGCCGGCAAGGACAGATAGAACCGCTGTAGAGGCAGTCCTATAGACCTTGGTCAGCGCGACAGGCTAGGGAATTCGGCTCTTACAATCACAATGATCATTTAAGTGGCACGTGTTCCTAGTCACTAGTGCCACCTGGAGGACACTATGCGATCTCCAACAGAGACGTGTCCAACTCAACCCTAAGGGCAGGATTGCGCTGGTTGTTCTCCAGGTTATCTAGGCACTTTCAATACGGATAATAAGCCCTGGAGCCGAACTGTCAACGTGCGGATGGATAGTAACAATAATAATCGAACGTTGTTTGAGTTGAGACGTATTTATTGTACTGTCTGATTACACCGAATCAGCACGGAAAACGGTCTGGGCTCCTCATAGTTCCGAAGAATCTATGAAATCATGATTATGCCCATTCACGTCCATTGCCGATACGCGATAATACTTGACTCGGCAATTGGCTGCGGCAGCCAGGTTGCCGCAGCCAGGACTGCTTAGTGCGCGATCGGTCTAAGGACTAGCCGAGGCTGAATGAAAGAGACACTCTAGAAAAGTGATAGATCGGGGTTCCACTGCATTATGCTTCGAGAGCGTCACGTAAAATATGTCGGCCACAATTACCATACGTCAACAGACGGATCCGCCATTCGAAATGTCAACGGGCCATCCTTCGCCGGCGAGATGCAATGATGCAACTGGCTCGCAGTCGAAATGCTTCTTCATTTCGTACACTTTCTTTTAATTAAGAATTCAGAGGTGAATGCGGTGCCGGTTTGAGGACACCACCTGTGTGCGTACCGCTTGACATCGATCACGTTCAGCCTCGAACATGGAAAACGCATGGGGATATGCCGCGAAGAAAGGAGCGTGTAGCGCATGCGCATTGCGATCCGGGAAAGTGGAATAAATTCACCGGCAACAATTCAATACGCACAACACAATAACAATGTATCCGAATTTATTTCCGAATCAGCATTCGATGATTGTGCAAATATATGGACCCTTTGTGATGCGATATTCCCATGTACATTTTTATGCACAATCACCGAAATCAGACGCACAATTTAGACAAATTTCTAATAACGTATTACGAAACGTCGATATGCAACACGATATTACATCAATTTCAATATTATGGCAAACGGAAACCGCAAACAATAAAGTATTGGTCAATAGAATATGTATAAAAAACATTAAGATAATAATATTAAAAAATGCATCGTATACAGCTATTCGCTGCATCAGGTGCAACAATGGACGTTCGAAACCCACTTGAGGTAGGTTAGTAACGCGATGCATTTCCCGTTGCATACGTTTTAGGCCGAGTCATCATAATACGAATTTAAATAAACTATTCATATTTAAATTAAACGTGTATTACAAAAATTTCCATTTGAATTATGCGACAGATGAATCAGCGCGTATCGAATACAACTTTTTTAGACGATTTCGAAACGCGTAAAAATAATAAATATATTCTATTAGCGTTATATAAAATTGCTATTATTTATATTCACAACACATCGTCGGACACGAGTCGCCTACTATGGCAAGTGAGTGTTAACCGCAATTCTAAAATAAAAATAAATAATGCACATTACGAAACCATGTGTGAAAAAAATCTTCGTTCCATGTGAGATTTTATTTTTTACATGCACATGTAACCGTATCAATATATGACGGAAACATTATGTCAACTGCGTGTAAAATTTTTATTTAACACGAATGCGAGATGTGCAACTAAAAAACTGATAAAGGATGCATCAGACGGTGTTTGCTACTTTTAGAATCAAGGCTTTATCTTTAGCAAAGACATGATCACCCTGAATTAAGTCATGCCCTTCGTTTAAAGATCAAATTGAAGCGGAACATTAATCTAAGATTGCAAAGTACAGGCGGACCTCAGTTTTCGCACATTCGACTTTCGCACAATTCGACTTTCGCACATTTTTGAAAATTCGTTTTTTTTTTTTGAAAAATTGTTTCCAAAAGGCATGGAATAGTGATGGATGAAATGGAGAAATCTTTGTATTATTGGATAAGTAATCAAAATCAAGAAAACATCCCTCTGAGTACTTCAATGATTCAAGGCTAAAGGCTCTTAGTTTTTCCCATAACCAAAGTTGGAAGGCTAGACTAAACAGAGATTCTAGCACAGTTTTATACGAAGTAACGGCTGGTTTCAAATTTTAAAACAAGGTATTCTTTACACAATATTAAATTCCTTGGAGAATCAGCTGATGCAGGATGAAGTTTCACACCAAAAGACTTTATTCGTCATTGTCCAAGGTGTGAGAGATGGAAGGAATATACCTCTAGTCAGATATTCCAGTAGATTAGGACTGGTTTATTATGGAAGAGATGCTAATCCCGTACATTGTTCTTATCAAAGGACAGATCAGTTGCCTAGTCTCTTAAAACTTCTAAACTTAACAGTAGAGATGTTAGTAGGATAGTTAGATCTTTTCCTGGACCCTTGACAAGAGTAAGATTTCTGATGGATCGACAAGAGGAATGAAATAGTATACAAATTAGAAAGTGAGGAAGAAGAACCAGAAGAAATCATCAGAGACCTTAACAATAAAAAAAACATGAACAGAAGCTTTTACGCATCTCAGGACATTTTTTTTAAGATATTGCTTGGAAGAGATGTGATCCCAATGGGGAACGATGCTGCGTTCTCAAGAGTGCGTAGGACAATCCATAATAATTGCCATGTTACAGGAGACTCTCTGCTGAAGAAAAAAGTAGTAAGACACAGCTAACCCCTTGACAGAGTTTATTAAAGGGAATATCATTTTTTATTTTAATATAGCGCCCAGTTAGTACATGTTAGTATAATGTACGTAGTTAAGTATAATTTTTGGCGTTTTTTTTTTACATCCCTCTACTTTCGCACACATTTTCAGGAACCAATCATGTGCGAAAGTCGAGGTCCGCCTGTACTATAAATATATTTCATGAATAGATCCTAAATAAATCTATTATGATTATGATTATTATTAAAATAATAGAAAGTCGTTGATGATTCTAATTGGAGGCAGAACACAAATATTGGCGAGTATATAATTTTGCATTATTATGTCGTCGGTAATGTATGTGCAATTAGATTAAAATTATTTAATCACCAGTATGACATGATGCTAAGAAAATAAAGAATGTTATGTCTCGGACAATAATTATGGGTCTAAGAAGCATAAAATAAAATCGAAGAGTACAGTTGACCTTCCCATAGCGACCTTGCGTCATATAGTGCTTAGTTTTAGAACGCTATTTTCTATCAAACGATAATATTTCGTAAATATCTAATACATTGGCAAGCGAAATAAAGACCAATGCCTTAAAATGTGTTAAAAAACCTAACCCCAAATTTTGTATGAGTGCCTAGTCTTCTATAGGGCGGTCCCTATCTCAGCGCTATAGAAGGATTGACTGTACAGTGAACTTTCGATTATCTGGTTTAGGGATTGTTAATGAAAAATAATTAGATTTAGGAATCTTCTAATAAAAGAATCACTGACGAAGAGCCGCTAGAGTACTGGCATGAAGTATTGATCGAACAGCAGAAGACACAGGGGGAGATACTGGTAACGAACAATAATCGGCCGGAAGCCGAAATTGAAATGTGGAGCTACTGAAGTTTGTTGAAGATTCCATGGAACACGTCAAGAATACAACTGTCCTTCAACTTCTTCACAAAGAGCAGAAGCTTCTTTCTCTTCTTCTTGAGTCAGTACTTTCATGTCTGAAAATCGTGATTATTTTTATACCGAATCTGTATGAGAATCATTAGCTCTCCAGGATTCTCTAGGAAGATGCCCAAATCTCTCATCGTTTCTACTACCAAGATGCCCAAAGTATAGAAGAATCCCTTTAAGACTTGTAGTAAAATGTCGGTCATCTTTGCTGTTCCCCATTTCTTTCAGGACATACACGTTTGTGCGTTTAGCGGTCCATGATATTAGCTTGGTAGCTTTTCCTGGACATCGTCAAATCACGTAAAATTGAGTGCTTTGGAATCATTATTCATGGATCAAAGTATCGTCTTCTGCAGACAATCATGAAAAATTTAAGGTACAGATCTTCCCAACAGTGGTTAGGAAGAAAGAAGCTGTCGTGGATGGATCGGATTGGGAGCTCCAAAATTGTTCCAGCTCGCTAAAAACAGATAATATGGAGAAAAAATAAGTACACGTGGATCACCTACGTCCGAAAACGGACAAGGCACCTGAAGAAGAATTCTTTTTGTCTCCTATAGGGCGGATTTCTATAGCGTGGTTCTTATATCGGTGCTATAAGAGAGTTGGCTGTAATTAAAAGCAAAATGCAATCGATTCTCTTCATGCACAATACAAAAAAGAATGAAAACGCACTTTAATATTTAATAAAAATCAGTGATATTTAAGATACTCAGATATATGATTATATACTTAACCCTTTAATCGCCACGCCTATTATATGGATTTTTACCGTACGCCACCATTATTTATTCATAAATAAATTCGCAGTAGCGTTCCCGTGCCTGCACGGCCTGGCGCTGGTGGTTAGACCGATCTCTCGTGCCTGCACGGCGTGGCGTCCAAGCGGTTAAGATATATGATTATATAATCTAAATTTAATTTAGGGTAATAAAAATTGAAATGTGTTCAGTTAGTTAACAGTTTTTCCACAGAATTATCAAAAAATAGGTTGAAAGAGAAGCAATACTTTTCGTTGCAGAGGCTAACGGAAAATCACTGCACTTTATACAATACTTCCATGAAAACCATGATTTTCTATAATGGAAATCATGTACATTGTCATATCCCTTAGTCAGGATATAAAATAAATTATTAATAAAAACAAATAGATTAAATAATGTTTATCGCAAGAATTTAATCGTTTTATATTTATATATGCGACTCGGAGCAAAGTCACCCTATTGAATGCTTATTTTATGCCCTTCGCGCCCGTCGCAGGCTCGCCACACTAAACATCCGATTTTATTCTAATCCTCGATTTTGTACGGCCATGTCCGCGACGCAAATAAACGCCATGCACTCACTATGCGCGTTGTGCTCGGCCATGCCAAAACGTGTTTCTCACCGGCCACGAAACCAAAAGAGATAAGTGCAACAATTCTTGTGATGCAACTTGCATCACATTGAATGCATGCGAACTATGCAATGCAACAACCGCAACCCGTCGTGCAACCATTCATAAATCGGCTGCGGAGTCGGCATTCAGTGTTTTCTCGCACACTTCCTCGTCCATTTTCCCATTCCCTACGCATAATATGTCCTTTTTCGACGCCGAGCGGGGTTATGCAACCGACGGCATGGCAACACTCGTTGCCCGTTAATATTTTTTTTGCCGATTTGAATTGCGCAGATCGCCATATGCGATACTCGCAATGAAATTTAAGCTATGCGTATCGAATTGTGCGATAATTCTTGATTATGTTAAGAGACGATGCCGTTTTGGCGTGCGCATAATGCGAACCATTGTGCGATACCCTCATGAGCATACCATGCTCTCATAAAATGTGTGCATATCTAATCCAAGTTTCACATTCTCGATCAGAGTATACTCATTTTGAATATATCTATTATAATAATAATAGAAAAAAATAGTAATCCTTTAATGCTAACAAAATTAGTATACTCCCGAAAAAACATGGATAATTCAAACTGTTTTCTAAAGTGTCAACAAAAAATAATGTTGACAATACTAATGATAATTTCTTCTTCCTAACACTTTATGAGCCGTTCACGTCTTTTGGCGTGATTTTGTAGCCAAGCGTTATGAGCCGTTCACGCCTTTTGGCGTGAGAGTATACTAACCCGACGGCACCACAGTAACGATGCGAAATGTAATTCTACTATTTGACCACAGATGGATACACGTGCATATTAGCTTGATTATCATTACATGAAACCATGCGGCCCCCAAGCTAGGTTTGATGTAAAACCTTGCGGCTCATAAAGTGTTAATTTACATCCCCATCCTTTTTTCTCTTACTTGAATGAGATTGACAATAATATAAGGATTACTCATACTTTAAAAACTCGAATCACATGAATCACTACTCAATATTTTATTATTTATCGTCATTTTCAAAGCCTTATAAATTTATCTTAAGCTCACATATTTGAGACCACTTGTTTCTGACTCGATAAAATCTCAAGATGTATTTCTACGTCTAATCATTATTTATTTCCAGAATTTAATTAAGTAATCATCGTCGTCATAATAGGGTGTTAAAAAACATTAATGCCAATTGTTAAAGAAAACATCCCCATAATCCTTGGGTTAAATTAAAAAAAGTATGAGAATTACAAGCACAAGACTGTCGTCTGTTTTTAATATGCTTTCATCTAGATAAAAGAGAAAATTATCTAATAACACCACTGTTTTTTGTGGCAAATATATATCATAACATATCTCTAATCTGAAACCGGACAATTTCTTATTTCAAATCCTTCGAAGGATTATCGTTAAGGAATATTTAAGTTACATTTGCACTCTCGTAACACTTGTAATCAGTGTTAGCTCGTGGATAAAATATCTGGGGGTGCTGAGGAAGATTGAAAATTAAAAAATAGTATATTTCAAAAGCGATTCAGTATGGATGGCGCTGAACGGCGAGACTCCCCACCACCCCGTTGCCGCCCCGCATCCATACAATACACTACGCTTGCAGCCCTAACAAGCATACGGCGCTCTTGCTCTATAACGCACGGCGTAACATAGTTTTTTTTTATAAAATATGAATTAAATAATTTAAAAAAAACAAATTTGTGGAAAACTGTTAAATCAGCTTATGGCCTATATAGAAAAATTTTAATGTTTTACAATGATTGAACCGTTTTTTTTTCTGGATTTCTTGTTCCGGTTCAATTAAATAAAATAACAGGTTTTTATAGTTTTAGTTTAGTTAATGTTTTTATCAGAGCTTTGAACCAGAAAAGAATGGAAAACCAATAATCACTAAAATATTTTTTAGTATCGAAACGAAATCCGAAAATAGTTGAACCGAAAAAAATAACGTTTTATTATACATTTTTTTGCATTATCACTCAGAGCTGAGCTAAAAACTGAAAAAAACAGTTATTTTTCCGGAACAAAGAAGCGAAATGATATATTTTTTTAATTAAGCCGGAACAAATACTGCAACTCATTATTTAGGGTAGGATCAAGAAGGACGCGAACCCTGAACACCAAGGACGAAGAATCTATAACAATGGTTTAAGGAAAGATGCCACTATCCTGTTCAGGGCAGTAATCGACAAAACAAAGATGTCCTCATGATGGCCAACGTGCGTATCATAATATATTTTCGTTGTGTTGGTACATTTTTCAGTAAAGTTGAAAAAAAAACATAAGCTGACTTCTAGCCAGCATTAAGGAGATAAAGATTTATCCTGCCATTTTAAAAAAAAAATGGATTTTTTAACTAATATCAATATGACGCGTAAATGATAACGTTCATGGAGATGTCTCGCCGCAGATTGAGCTTTCACGACTCGTGTCACTCGCACTCGGCACATCAGCACAAGAAAAAACCTTGCGCGAATAACAACACCATCGATAATTGTTGTTTTTATTTATTTCTGCACTAATTACGGACAACAAAGGACAATGATTATTTATTATAATAATTTTTTAGACCCTTTTTTTATACAAATGTTTAATGTTTCTGCATGTAGATTAATCTAATCCGAATCACATTAGATTACAGAAACGAGGAGACAAAATATGAAATATTCATTCGAATATCTAATTATTTGTACATATTTTAATATATCTAAACTTAATTATACATCAGTTTAAATCAGTGATACTTGCGATTGAATAATTTCGGCCTAATTGCACACACAATTCCATTACCAACGACATAATAACACAAAATTATACACTCGCTAATATTTGTTTTGTGCCCCTCCAATTACGATCTCCGTCGACTTTCTATTATATTATAGAATTGAAAACAACAAAATGACACTCCCAATACGGTCGACTTCCTGCATAATCATCAATGCAATTAATTACGAGTGTTAATTGCGCCCATGTGAATGTGAAATTGAGACTTTGTCTTCGTCTCTCCGTGTTGTCGTCGCGCAATTAGAAGATTGAACAACGAACGGGTGATGATTCATACTTTTTACATTTTTTTTATATATAAATATCTTATATATTCTTCAACAAGTTTTGCAAATAGGCTTCCTCTATCTCACGGTTACGCGTTTTATTGTACAATTGTTCCGGAAGTCGACTGTGGCGCAACAGATCTATGTATGCAGACTGGATTACGACAACAACATCTCTGAATGCAACTGTGTATTTTCCCAGAGGAATATTGAGAATGTAATCAACGATGTTTTTTTTTTACATAAAATTGTCGTATAATATCTTGCCTAAACGTGTATTAATTTGATATTAAATCGTTGATGGCTTATTATTTATTATGCACTTCCTTTTGTTATAATATAATTAATTCCACTTACGTTTACGATGATAGGATGCATTAAAAATAAAATTCGGATAGATTTTAAGCGTTTCCTCTAATTAACATCATTTTTGTTATAATTGATGTGGACTAGAACAATAATGAAAACGCATGAGAAGCGTTTATACGTGAGAAATTAGCGAAAAATCGCGTACGGCCGTCAAATAATTGTTAATAACGCGAGAATATGCAAATCTGCAACGTTTTTCGCAATGATAACATTGGCTAACGACTCAATTTTCAATGAAAATAATTGAAAAATGATCAGATCGTAGCGGTACTCGTTTCACACAATCGATAACGGAATATTAATAGCAACAGTCTGTAACTATCTGCTTATTTATTTTTTGAAGAATAAATAATAATAAAAAAAGACTGCGGATAATAGAGTAGATGAAAAAAAAAATGCCGGGAGATTGTTATTGATCTTGGTGTTGTGGAACGCAACAATCACTCGCACGATCGCCTCGGTCAATGCGAGACATTCTACCAGAAGAATTTAAATTGACGAAGGTCGAATCCATGTTAAAAATGTTCAAAGCGCGCCGGAAAATCGATTCGATGTATCGCGTTAGTATCGATTTCGCGCCGCGTGAAAATTCGACTTCTTCGGCGAAGTGGAGGACCGCTTTTTGCGTGCACGCAATGGTGTCTGCATCTATTTTTTTTTTTTACGTTGTTTGTAAACAGCGAACACGTTTTTCGGCGATGAGATCATAATTTCACATGAGTTTTTGGGCAAGAATGTGGTGAAAAATTTGCATTTTGTAACGCAGTAACAATGGCCGACGGATTTCTCATACGGGCGCCGCTTTTGCGAGACTCTAATTGCCTATGCAAATTTTAATATAATAAAATTTATACACGAATTAATAATATATAATAACACGTTTTTTTACATTTAAATACGATGAGAAAAAAATAATTAGTCCATCATTACCGAAATAAATGATACGATACTAGTTACAAATTAAAAAAATCTCTAATTAATATCGTATCTTTACTAATCTGTTGATTTTTTTCGACCATAATTAACACATTTGGTAGCTGACGATTTCGCTGTAATTAAATCGCTTTTTTTTAAACCGAAATTATTTATTTAAAATAAAAATACTGAAAAACATACGATTCCATTTTAATGATTGCAGTAAAACTATTAAAATGGTAATAATCCAAACATCTTCTATGTAAATATGAAGCGAGATATATGTACAAGAACCCTAAAACAGATAAGACAGACAGAACATGGCGACAAAAAAAAATAAAAATCAGCAGCTTAATAACTTTCGGTCAATAAAAATAAAATAAGAACAATTTTATTTCGCCAAATAAAGCGATGTTTTTTCTCGCTCGCGTACGGTACGATGTGCCAAGTGCGAGTGAAACGGACAAGTGAAACGTGCCGCGAGAACTCAGTCGGCGGTGTGTACTCAGTCTGCGGCGAGACATCATCGAGTGCGCGTGTCATTAACCCATCATATTGATTGATGAAAAATTCCAAAATATTGACCAAATTATGAAGCATATGTTCTAGTCTCGATACTTTCGCTCCTCTTCCTCCTTTCTAGGGGACCCCTCTCTGAGGAGGTCTTTCCATTATGAAAGGATTGCTATTGCGCGACAGGGCTAATAACCACTTGCGACGCGTTTGGGGCAGATGTGCGCTACTTGTCACTCGTGACTCATTATAAGCAGATAACGCTTTAGAGAAGAGAACAAACGAATACAGAGAAAAACCCCCTCCTACTTGCCTGGACACAGTCGAGAGGGCAAAATCCGATACCAACATGGTAGAAGATGTACGTCCAATGCCAGCAATGGCCAAGAGAGGGAAACTCTTTACAAAAAACCGCATACCAAGATGGCTCGGGTCCCCGCGGTATGGACACGAAAGGGGAGCCCTCACGTCATGTGTGAGACTCAGGTTCCTTTGGCCTCTATTACCATGTGAGAGTTTGGTAAGGGCCATGCCCTCAGCGAGTGAGAGCCTTGTGACTGGCAAATGATGATGATGATGATATGAATAACTATTTTTATTCTTAGAATAATCCATTTTTTTTTTAAAAAAAATGATGGTTTCTCTGAAAGACCCCCTTCGGACGACTCGGTTGTTTTCGAGCCGCCGTGACAGATTAACAGGCATAATAAATATATTAAAAGGCATAATTGTAATTCGCTTAACAATCGTTTCTCTTCTAAAATGCACTATTAGCCTGAATTTCAATAGGCCGAATTTTTCTAAGGCGCTTTAACACGTTTACTGCCAAGCAAAAATTTTGAAAGTTCGGACTGGGCCAGTAACAAATTTTGGTTGGATATTATGTATGTTATTAGGCAATACGTGTAATGTGGTAAATTTGGGGCCATTTTATGCAAGAAAATCCACTGTAAAAAAGTATCCATGGCTCCCAAGTGACATTTTCGTTTTAGATGTTTTTGCCGGCCACCATGGCGCTATTGCGAACTTTAAGTGCCGGGCACATGTGGCCACCATGGCGGTAAACGTGTTAAAACGACTAGAAGAGGCATTTTTCTTATTCGCTTAACGATCGTTTCTCTCCTAAAATGCTCTATTAGGCCGAATCTTTCTAAGTCGCTTTGAAATGTCTGGAAAGGGCATCTTTCCAATTCAAAGTCGCTTTAAAAAGGCATTTTTTTTCCAATTCAAAGTCGTGCGAAAAAAGGCATTTTTTTAAGTTGTTTTACAATAGTTTTTCTTCTAAAAGGCACTATTAGGACGAATTTTAATAGGCCGAATATTTCAAAGTCGCTGTGAAAAATTAAGAAAAAATGATAGGCGTATTACTAAAAACTCATATTGATCAGATTATTGTAGAAACAGTGGTTTGATTGGATGATAAATCCTAGAATTAAAATTAAAAGCTCTTGATTACAAAAGATCCATAGTTTAAAGAAAAAGGCCAGTGAATAAATAATTTAATTTAATTTTTAAATATATAAAACTTTGAAATATATAGAGATATATAAAAATATATAGATAAATAATCTATTATAATACAAATTTAAATTAAGAAAAGAATGTGCAGTGAGAAAAATTTATTGTTTTATATTATAAGAACCTATTAACCTGTATAGCGAGATAATATTGATGTATGACCGAAAGATGATAATTTAATCCATGAAAGTCCACAATTAAGGCCGTATTTAGAGCCCCCTGAGGGGCCCTAAATGCCAAGGGCCCGGATCTCTTGCATCGTTTTGATTTAACGTAACTACGCACCTGATAAGGAACCCAATTCAATATGAAATAATATCTGTTATAAATAATATAAAAAAAATCGATGGAAAGTGATTTTTTTCATGAGATATTAACTCGCCATATATTTATTTAAAATAAATAATCATCGTGCATATTGCATTTTACATTATGCCGAGGGCCTTGAGGATCCCTAAATACCAAGAGCCCGAGGCCTAGCATCCTTTTGCCTTGAGGTAGCTACGTGCCTGCGTACTGTTAACCATCTACTAATGCTAAACTTAAATTAGGTCGAAATTCCAAGGCAAATTCAAATTTTTTACAAATAATCATATTCAATCAACAGGTCTTATAATATAAAAATTTTTAGAAATAAAATTTTTGATAAAAAAAAACGTAATTAGATGGAAAACGTAGAATCGGGGTCAAAAAGTTATGAATTAAATAGGTGACGTCATTTTATAGATATATTTTAAGCTGATCCATAAATAGTCAATATATATATATATATATATATGCTATAGAACGATGTTTGCGACAATTCCTTCTATAGCACTTTCTACTGGATCGCCGTTTTCTAAAAAACGCTAAATTTTTAAGTCAATGACCTTTGATTGACACTAAAATATAACACGGTTTATATATAAAAAAAGCTTATGTTAAATTTATAAATTTTATAATTAAAGAAACCTAACCCAAAATTGTGTACGGGTGCTTAGTCTTCTATAGGGCGGGTTTCTATAGGGTCGTCTCTATCTCGGCACTATACAGTTTTTTTACGTCAAATACACCCTGTTTCAAATTAAATGTAAGTGAAATACAACTTTTTGCAAATCAAATTGACCTTTTAGAAATTAAGTTAAACAATTAAATATTTTTCAATATATATATACATTTTTTTTAGCAGTTCCTTCAAAAACGTAAAAATCGGGTTCCACTGTATTTAGTACCCCGAATTTACGTTTTTCCGCTAACTAGGTTTTTTATCAGTTCCTTTGAAAGCGTAAAGATCGGGTTCCACTGTATTTAGTATCGCGATTCTAACCCAGAATTTACGTTTGCCTACTAATTAAGTTTTTTTAACAGTATAGAAATTTTAAAAATCACTTTCTGGATGTTCAGTACATTGTACCGGATGCGAGCGTGAAAAAACATTGCACCTTAGTTTAACTTCATTTTAAAAGGGTCAATTTGATTTGCAAAAGGGTGTATTTGACGTAAAAAAAAGCTGTAGGAGGATTGACTGTATCATGAACGTATCTAATACATCCAATATCTGAATTGATAATTAATAGAAAATAATTAAAACCCATATTTTTAAAATAAATCATATAAAAAAAATTTCAGCAGATGACCTAGTATCGCAAAAAAAAAATACATGCAACGAAATCCTCATAAGAGGAAATCGGAGGTCCGGTTTCGAGCCATATTCCATTTTCTGCTTTCATTTTAAAATAATATTTCAATTATTTTCACATTATTGTAAAATGCAGAGATACAAAATAACAATGTGTGATTATCTCATTATTTTCAGATCACTGACTTATTCCACTTTCGTAATAATCAATGCGATATAATTTATTAACATATGCCAATAATTATGCCAACCGTACATTTTCATCAAATATGGTGCTAGGACCAAAATCGACGTATGATATTTTTTTAATTAAAAAAAAACGAGCACGTAAGCATCAATCGGAGATGTATATTTGGTCTCGATTTTTTTCAGCCGCTCGATAATTATGAATAAAAAACAATTCAAGGATCCGCTGAAAATTATGCAAAAAATGTACGTGTAGGTGGAGTGGAAACGGACGTCATTATGGAACCGCAATCATTAAATAGTTGTCGGCCAGGTGGTCGGAAACCTGCGACCGCAGACACCAATGATGTAAAACCGATAATCGCCAAAGACTTATTCAGTCGATCGTCTAATGGTCCGGAACGGGGGTCAAGAACATCGCGAATTCAGTCGGGGTGCGCGAATAGCATTGTCGCAAGACCGAAAGACGGTATGTCGCGCCGATTGGCCGAGAGACATCGACGCCGAGATGAAAACGCGTCGGCACTCTGCCGCAACACAGTAGAAATCTGAACCGAATTACCGCGATTGTGTAATTTATACAGATGACACGGCGGATTTCAGCAATCTCCTCTACCATTTATAGAAATAAAAATCCGACGGATAATTGCGCTCCGAAAGATTTTCCAACACAACGGGCCATTACCACTGGATTAGCCGGTGAAAGCGTCCGATTGCAGCGGTCGATAATTCGCGAAAATCGAAAACATATGTCGGCTAATATATATTCAGATCGTCTGACATTATCGCGGATGATCGAGTGGAAAATGCACGGGAGGCATTTGAACAAACATCATCTGAGCAAAGAGAATCAACAGAACGATGCCGCGAGACAGATGTCATAAATTATATTATCAATCAAATTATTGCGAATGCGATTTACGACGTGTAATATTAATAAATATCGGATCCGTGGCAATGCGATTGATAGTGTCATAAGAATATTTGTGTATGACAATACAAAAAATGCGATCATGGTCATAAAAACATGACTTTGGTCCATAACGCCGTATTGGGCAATGTGAGATTGTGGTCGTATGCTTAATAGCAATGACAACATTACTATTGCATATATTGTATTTACATTGATTTAAAAGTAATATATGCAGATATTTTTTTAAATACTGAACAATGGCTTTGGCTTAAATAAAACTCTATTAACACATTGCCTACGGGGGACGTGGATTCCACATCCAAAGCGTATTTGTGTATGTACGGGGCGCGCATAACACTCGCTAGCCGACACTACGCGTTTGATCGGCTGCAATTTTTACAACGGTTAGTCTTTTTAAATATTTTATGGCTGTTTTACAAGAAGGAGTGTGATTTATTTAAAAATTAATTGATTTATTTGATGTTTCATTTAAGAATTTATTTATTACTCATATATATATATTTTCTCATTGGTAGAATGTTTTATTTTTGATGAATAAATTCTTACTGGTGTGATATCGTGATTATTCTCTTCAATTTATGACATTCCTCAACATTCAGGGCTATAAAAACAGCTGTGGATTTTTAAGAATTATGGCCTGTCCAGAGACCCAAGGGCTAATGACTTTAAAATTCAAAAATCAGAAACATTCGATATAAATATTTAAAATTACCATTCGAAAGACCATTTTCAAACCATGTTTTATAAAAAAAAAATCAATTAAGCCCGTTTCCGAATTGTTTGATGACTCCTGCTATGGGGTATAAATTATTTTTTTACAAGATCTATCCAGCAAATGTTGAAGTTCAAGTAATTTAATTTTCGGCACAATATTTTAATAAATAAAAGAATAATGATTTTTTTGTAAAAGACGACGTTTCACAATATTTCGGCGAATGCGCCCCGCCCCAGCGCAAGTTTGACCGCAATAGGCAATGTGTTAATGAATAATAGGATTCCTAAAAGTTTTTATAGGAACTGAACTGAAAACAGAAAAGTGGAAAAACTGATATTTTTGTCAGAACAACAAACAAATGATTTATTTTTTTAATAATCACTCTAATCCAGTGGTTCTTAACCTTTTTGGAGGTACTGAACCCCACCAGTTTCATATGCGCGTTCACCCGAACCCTTGTATCATTTTTCATAATATCGTACAATAAGTCGGGTGTGTGTTTTGACTTCAGCCGAACCCGGGAGACTGACTCACCGAACCCTTGGGGTTCGATCGAGCACAGGTTAAGAGCCATTGCTCTAATCTGAATTGAAAACAGACAAAGAACTGATATTATTTTTAATCGAACCGGAACGATAAAAATAACGGATCCAAGCCTAGGTTTTTATTTTTGTAAAATTTTACACAGTTTTAAGCAAAATTAACTTGTTTATAAAAATCTAAGATCTCACTACATACTTGGTTTTTATCATCTTAAAAAAATGCTAGGGGCTAAAAATCATGTTCAGGGAATTGATATTTACTAATATCATAAACTTTTTAGATAAAAATTAGTCATTTGAACCATTTCCACTGTGTCCACTTTTAGTCGTAACTATGAGTTACTCATTTTTTTTTTTACAAATTTATTAAAAGAGATAGATATTCATTGAAAAAATGAATAAGAAGCATCTATAAGGTTTGATCTGATATCAGAATAAGAAAAAGACATTGTTTTTTTTTTCAATTAAATAAAAAAAAGGTTGAAAAGTTGAAAAAAGTATTTTGCTAAAAAAAACTTTTGGGTCTGGCCCACGAAGCGGAAAAGGTTAAAGGACGAGCTATGAAAAAAATCAAATTTTGATTATATTAGGGGTACCAAAAATTAATCCATTTTTTTCATGCCTTGTTTGAGATCAGTCTGTACCTGGACACGGTGGTACAAACATCTCGTAAGTGGTCCATTCTATAGTACAGTGGAACCCCCAATTACACTACACCGAATTACGCGCTGAGTTGAAATATTCGCCGCAAACCCCCCAATTGCGCGGTCGCATTCACATACAGTCAAACGTTGGCTAGCGTCGTGTATTCAGCACGTGCCAGGCTATACGCAACACAGCCGGACGGCTTCACTTCCCCAATAACACGACTCCAAATAACACGGTCCCAAGTTTAGTGTTAGTGGGGGTTTAACTGTACTGTTCCTCGGCTTTTTTATAACTTATTTTTATTTTTATAACTGAATGGGTGTTTGGATTCCTCATGATCTCTCCGAAATGAACAAGGAGGTATGAGTGAGTCCTCCATACTCGCCTGACCTTGCCCCATCTGATTTAAATCTATTTAAATTGATGGAACACTCGCTAAGGGACAAAAAATTTAAAAATTTGCAAGATGTCGAGAATCACTAAAATATCTATTTTGACTCAAAGCCTGAAAGTTTTTATAGAAGAGGAATTAAAAAAATGCCTGAAAGATGGCAAACAGTCATAGATAACTATGAAGATTATATATTATACAAAAAATGGATTAATTTTTGGTACCTCTAATATATTTTTCAAAATTATTAACATGTGCATTGAGTTCGTTAAATAATAAATATTAGAGGGACCCGAAAGAAAGCGCGTATTTTAGCCTAATGTTCGAGTGCTGTTTGTGTCTAGATACGGTCAAGAAAGCATGACTATTTTTTTTCTTAGAACCATTGTTTAGCATTATAAATGAGTAATAAAATGTATATCATAGTTAAAAGTAAAATATCGAAACCAGAATTTGACAAAAATTTATTTGATTAAAAAAAATGTACGTTTAAATTTATTTATTGGTGATATTAGGCAGCTAAGAAGCCACAATGAACTTAAATTATATAAAGGGCCTAAAGTGGTAAAACCTCGGTTCACGAACTTAATTCATTCCGAGGTACGGTTTGTTAACCGAAACAATTTTTCCCATTAAAAGTAAAGGGAAAATAATTAATCATTCCAGCCCAAGGACAAGGTTGTTTTTTTACTTTGTCTAGCAAGCCTTTAACCACATCATTTAACCTTTATTCCCTCGTTGTTCGTAAGAGGAGTACAGATGGTAGATTTAGCCAAACTAAACTGCATAACGAGATATACCATTGTCATGCTTAACTATTATTTAAATGATTTTCAAGATTAATACGACTTAGCTTCTATAGAACACTACAACTTTTTTTGGAGCCATACTAAGTGCTAATTTAGAAAAAAAGACATAAAAAATATGTGAAATACGTGACGTAGAGTGAACGATTAATTAAAGCATAATTCGTATTCGTAAACCGAGTTTTTCGTAAACAGGGTCGTTCGTGAGCCGAGGTTTGATTGTAGATGTTTAATTTACTAAGCTAGTAAAATTATTGTTGTGATAAAACGACAATTTTATAATCCTACATTATCAAAAATTCTATATACAAACTATCTATATAACCGAAAAGAAATGTCATTTATTGTTGTAGCGTTTTTACACGAGTTTAGTAACATTTTTGGCAAACAGGTAAAATTTAGTATAATTTGAAGCTCTAATTGTAGTCAAATGTTTATATTTTTTATTCTCAGTAAAAATGTCAAGGCCAGACATTTACGATATTTAATGCTGTTTTATTATATAAGTGATTGGAGCCTAAAGGAGCTACTGAGACCATCTGAGAGATTTATGGAGACTTCTTAACCCTTCGAAAGTGCCAAAGATGGGTAAAAAAAATTAAGTAGTGATAGAGAATTAAACGACAAACTAGGAAAGCTTCTAAAACTGGAAGATGCCGTTTTAAATTTATTTTTGTCACAAGATCTCGGGTATTTCTGCTCTACGGTACAAGTTCATTTAAAAAGGATGATCATCTTTCGTCGTTCTTATCTAGATATAAGTCCGATCCATTACTAAGAAGGATTGTTACCGATGATGAAAACTGAGTGCTGTACAACAACCTAAAGAGAAAAAAACAATAGTGTTCTTCAAATCAAGTACCAGTTTTAATCCCTTCGACCATCATTGACCTTGAAAAAGATACTTCTTTGCGTTTGATGGCATATTTTGGACGTAATTCGTCATGAATTAGTAAAATATAGACAAACAGTTACAGCTGAAGTTTATTGTGTTCAATTAGAAAGATCAGTTTTAGTAAATAATCAAAGACATATACTGCAAAATGACATAGCAAGACCACACACTGAAAATTTAAGGAGATGGATTTAGAAGTTCTACAGCATTCATCTTCCACCTAACAGATATTATACCTTCAGATTATCATCAATATAAATAGCATTCACTTAGAAAAAAAATGACTCCGGTAAAAAACCTCGACAATTTTACAAGAGAGGAATCGAAAAATTATCTGAATTGTAGAGAACAATGGAAATTTTTGTTAAAATATTTTTTTTTCTAAAAAAACGTATTAACATCAATCTGCGCAGATTTTTTTTTATATATCTAACAGTTTAGGTCCGACAACATAACTTTAGCTGTTCTTATTAATATATTATAGATAAAGAATGTGTATCTACCTTTATTTTATCTTGCAATCTCAGCCATTGATTTTCTTTTGCGTTCTTCTATGTTCCAGACCTGAAACACAATAAAAACACAGTGTTAACGATTTCCAATCAGCAACGGAATTCGGCCAATTAGTTAAATGCACCATAGACGCCGTTGGACATGAATAATGCGCAACAAAATAAACTCGATTAACCATACATCCTTCGGATAAAAGAAAACTTGTTATATCATGTCCGGCATTAGAAATTGCCATAGTCGATTGGCGACGACTCGTAGAAATTTTCCGTTTGTTTGTTGTGCAGTGGTCTGTGATGGAATGCAGACGTTGTGCATCACACGGCCTACATGTATGATTGACGTCGGAGATGCTTGTTTTTATGCCAAAAGCATATTGTTACTGTCCATCCTTTGATTGCTTCTAGATTTCTCTGCGGACTCGTGAATAATTTGGGTCGAGCCGCCAATGATAGAAGATTTGACGGGCGTAACCTCTACGACCCGCGACATCTTTCTTAGAAAGTTGTAAACATTTTAATGTGTCGATACGTTATTAATATGATTTTTTTTTGGACCGTAAAATATTTTACGGGCACGCCTTTAAGCTTCTTCGGCATTCAATTTCACTTTCTATCGCCGTGGAATTTTATTCATATTTATATTCATCTCGTTACGAGGTGTTTTATGAGATGTGCGACGATTAAGATTTGCATTCGAGCCGAAAATGTGCTATCGGCGGCTCTTTGGGTCCTTTTTTATTGCAATAACGCGGCCCGGGGCTACCGTCTTACTTTCTACGTCCCGATTTTGGAACCTGTGTACAATGATCACTTTCTCGATTAGACACGATCAGGCACACGCATGATCAGGTCGCTCTTATACCTGAACACTATCGATCAATGGCGGCGTGTGACACAATGGCCGATGACCTGCATCAATGCGAATCGCAACAAGTGATTTGACACAGTCTCAAAAATGTGATCTACATCTGCAACGTTTGAGCCGTATAATTATTAACTGGATATGCATTTTTTCAGCGATAAATTAGAGAGGCCTTCGTTAAAAATCGAAAGTTGAATGAAAATTTATTATCAGCGATATAATACGGCGTTCGTGCTACGAAACGAGATTCGATTATGTTTATACACAGTTGAAAGTGTTGTGCCGAATATCTTAAAAAATCCTTGACGTTGCCAATCATGCGAACGGTTGTGATTTATGTACGAAAAAAAAATTGCATTTTTCTCATACGGCATTATTGTTTTGTTCGTATTTTTTTTTTGTTAATAATTTCAGGGACAGGTATAGAATTATTTGCAAAAAATATTGTTGTGTCAAAATTATTATTGATTGCATACACAGTCGAGATTATTCACAATGGAAAATATTTATTAATGTCGCTTTGTTTTTAAATGATACGTTTTGCAATATTGCAAAAAATATTATTATATTGTATTGCACAATTATTCTTATTATATTGTAACTGGATATTTCAACGAAATATGTATTCGAAAGGTATATACATTTTTTTAAACAAAAAATCACTAATAAATTTTATTTATGTTAGAGTTATGTTAACACTCAAGAACCCGGTCCCGCGTTAGTGCGTAAATTTTCTTAAACTGTAAACACCCGCTCCCGCACTAACGCGGGTTCACACGAAACGTGTTATCTAATGCGCTACAAAAGGCTTTATTTTAAAGTTTAACGACTCGATACAGTTTCATTCTGTTTCTCTTAACATGCCACTGCAAAATATATGACATATGTATTTATTTATGGCTAAAACTTGTCCTTGAAATAATAGGTTAATTTGGATCGAAAACTTTCCGATATACATCGACCTGTAACAATTTAGATTTTTGTTTATCCATTCAACAAAATAACTTTTTTTTGGAATGACTATGGCACGTAATCACATCCTTACATTACAAAGCTAAAATTACCTACATACTACATAAAGATATCTATTTGTTTTTTATCGTCTAAAATACAATAAATCATCATTTTCACAGCTCGAAAATTGTATTTCTTATCTAAATATTCTAATAATCTAATATAAGTATACTATACGTATAATACTTTTTGACCAAATTATCTCCATTAGAAAAAAAGTTATTAAGCATTTTTTACAGAGCCGCGCAAAATCGCAAGATCGATCAAAAGATGCGGGTTTAGGTGTAAGTTCCGCCTGGAAACAACGGGTGCTTGAGTGTTAAGATCTTGCATTAAAATGGCTAACTTATCATTGGTACCATAATCACTTTGATTAGACAGATAACCAAACATTAAATGGATAACAACCTTTTTCTGATAAACTAAACCAATCAAAATCAACTAAAATACTAAATTAACCGATATCTGTATGGGGAAAATAAATCTCTAACGAATTTATCACCACAAAACCAGGATGCCCTGGGAAGAAAAACTCTAAAGTAGTCTCGATACTTTCACTCTTATATCTTTTAAGAGAATCTTCTATTTGAGGAGGTCTTTCCCAGGATGAAAGGATTTCGATAAGGTTAATACTCACTTGCGACTTGTCACATGTGACTTGTAATAAGCAGATAACGCATAGAGAAGATGAGAATGAATACCAAGGTAAACCCTCTCCTATTTGCCTGGACACAGTCGGTAAGGTAAAATCCGATACTAACAGTGGTAGAAGATACATGTCCAATGCCAGCAATGGCTAAGAGAGCATAAAAAAAACACATAAAAATACGTCTTAGGTCCCCGCGGTATAGATACAAAGGGGGAGCCCTCGCGTTACGTGTAGGACTCAGGTTACTTTAGCTTCAACTTCCATTCGAGAGTTTGGTAAGACCCATATATCTCTAATTGACAAATCCTGAGGGGAGGTTTTCTTCATAACAATGAACTGTGCTTCAAGAAATTTGAAGCTTATAATGGAGGATATTATCTCTATGGGTAGGTCCAGTGAGGAGTTAGTGGAAAAATTGTTGAGTTGTTGCAGAAACTTGATAAGGAGAAGCACAGGATTAAGAGATATACACAATCTTGGAGGAAGTCCTTGATTCATTATTCAAGTAAATCTTCACCAAGTCCGTGGATAGCAATGTCACATTTCCGAAAAATCCAAAGAAGAAGACAGAAACAATGTTATTTAGACAGATTTTATGTAAACGTTAAATCTGATGATCCTTAATTAGATTAATTAAAGGAAAAGAGATAGGAAAGACAGTATTAAAGTTTGTTAAAAAAAATGTTTAAATTATTAAAGACAGTATGACAATAAATCTATGGGTTTTTATGGGAACGGATTAATCACTTTCCAATTTGTTTCTTATAGAAAAATTACACGGATATTTTCCAGATTATGTTATTAAATCTAATATATTAAAAACATTTATTCTCTAAATAATTATAGACTGTGTAAAAAAAAAGCTGAATCAACTCTCACTACAGAATCACACTATAGAATTCCGCCCTATAGAAGACAAGGCATCCATACAAATTTGGAGTAAGGTTTTTTAATTGTATTTATTATTATTTTTTTGTATTATTTATTCAATAGCACAATCGGTAAACTATTTACACTTTACATTTTTACATTTTTCAAGATATCAAATGTTCTCATCCTTTTTAAACATTTATTCGTAGTTGAGTTTTCCTTTCTCAGCTGTGATGCCAGTTTATTAAGAAAATTAAATTTTATTTTTCCAATCACATATCTTAAACGCGCGCGAGTTATATTTTTCGTCAATCAAAGGTTATTGAACTTTATTTTGTTTTAAAGAAAACGCCGAACTAGAAGGAAGCGCTATAGGAGGGTTGACCGTAAGTATTTAAATGACATTCACCAGTAATAAATATAATTTGAATTAATGAAATCTATCACGAATTTATTTTTGCACGATAACTCTAGAACGTATCCTCGTGTAAAAAGAGAATGAGATATATTTTCAAGAATCGTTTTTTGTTTAGTATTAGTTTTGCCCTCTGTAATTGATTTTGTTTATATTGCCTATCCCTCGATTTGCACGGTATATGGGTTCAGTAAATCGTTGTGTAAATCAAGAATAAAAAATAAATAAAACAGATAGGGATATGTTAGAAAAAATGCATCAATCAAATACATTATCCAACTTGAGCAGATAAAAAAACATTAGCTGTCACTCCCACTCTCAGTAGAATGCAATAAAACAGTTCTTTTCTTTTTTATTAATGGCTAAAAATCACCATGACTGTCCCTCTCAATTTAATGCTACACGAACAAGAACTCTATATGTAGTTATTTGAAATTTTCTTCGGATCCTAGCTACGCATTGTCTCATTTTTAAAGAAATGAGTTTCTTGTCTACATTTCGTGGTTAATAATTCACTCTTCGAAAAGTTCATGGATTTCAGATACAGTTCAATGATACTTTTTTTGCCAAAATACTTGTCAGTGCTAAAAACTAGCTGCAGAACTTAAAAAAATATGTAAATGATATCTCATGTGCGAACATACATTTTTTTCGCATCGATACGTTGTCATAAATTTTCTCACGCCGTAAAATTTTCTCCTTTCGTACACAAAAGTACGGATTTCGGTCAACCCATTCAATCTTGCACCCGTCAATCAGCTTTTTCACGACGACCATAATGAACTTTGTGGACGAGAGCCATCGAGAAGAGTTTCTTTTATGCAAATATTTAATACGAGAAGAAAGTAAAATTTCGCCGTGGGGTACGAAAAATCGAAAGGCGGGCTCGCGTGCCGACCCCGGGGCGTTGCGCACTCTGTTTTTATTTATCGCGGTTAGAAAACGAAATTGGTCCTCCGAATCTACCGGATGGCACCCGTCGAAACGCCTACCGTAGCGCCCGAAGAGTTGCCCGGGCACGCACACCCGTCCAATTGATTATTGCCCCGGGTGCGGCCATTACGCCGAAACGAGATTTGGCCATAAAAACAAATGTGTTCGCCCGCGTAAATATATATGTGCGGCACGTCTATCATTAGATCGTTGTAATCGTATAATTCAATTTCGGATCGAAAACACTTTTACTCGGCGCTCATGCCGCCGACGAATTGCAAAAAAATCAAAAGGGTGACGCGCGGCGAAAAGTCCGCCACTCGGCGGCCGCTCGTGCGGACTCGGGGGACACGAACCCGCGGTAAACGCAATCGACAGTGTCATGTTGCCGGGTTGAAAAAAAAATCTATTATAATAATAGCGGTTAATAATTTCAATACAAATGGTTTCTGCCGCGTGGAGAATTAATTGGTTTCAGTACGAGACGAGAGTAATGAATGGGTGTTACGCGAGTGTAAGAGAAATTGGTCCGAAATGATATACAAAATGATATGTCTTAATACTGTGATACAAAAAATTCTAACAAATTGCTCTCTCCATTTATTTATATTGAATCAATATAAATTTGTTTTTACGAAAAAATGCAGGTTTAATTTAATTAAAAACATTAAAAATTAAAGCAAGTTTTATTTTATTATAACTGAAGTTATCCGATGGAGGATCCACGATCCTCAAAATCCACAATAATGTATTATTTACTGAATTCTGGGGTACGAGTCTTAGAATAGAATAATAAAACGGAATTGCGACTTTCAATAGAATAAGTGTTCTGTTCTTATTAAAGAAGACTTTTTCAATCGTGTTTTCACGGTACTATAGCTAACCCTCCTATAGCGGTCCCTGCTGTGCGACAGTCGCCCTATAGTGCTTTCTTCTAGATCGCCGTTTTAGGGGGGACGGGACGTTATAGGGGGTTAAGGTTTTTCAATTTTATTTCTTTATTTAAATGGAATCTTTCGTATATTGGCTGACGTAATTTTTCCCCAGCTTGCGGACAGGGAAGATCAACGCGACATTTTATTAGTTAATTTATAAAATAATGAAAATTCTAATACTCCTTTTAAAAAAAATACCTATGGGAGGATCGACGTTATAGGAAAAGACCGCGGCAAACGTTATAGTTATACGAGTGTACGTTATAGGGGGGGTTTACTGTATATTGGAGCGCGAAATAAATGTCAACGCCCTTTGCTTGACAACATAATGTATTGATTTCCTTCAATACACAAAATACAATTAAAAAATGTAACCCTAAATTTTATATGGATGCCTAGTCTTCTATAGGGCGGGTTTCTATAACATTATTTTATCTCCGCGCTATAGGAGGGTTTACTGTATACATCAATTTGTATAATACGAAACTATTTCTTTTACACTTGCACGGAAACGAATAAAATAAAAGTGATTAAAAATTCTCTAAAATACACAATTACAGTCAGCCCTCCTATAACGTTTCCTCTAAATTGCTTATTTGGAGAAAATGCTAATATTTTTGAGGTCAAATTACATATTTCGTTAATATATAATACATTTCTTAGCGAAATAAAGGTCAATGCTCTTTGGTTGACAAGGTATTTTGTAGAAAATTGTGATTGAGAGTAAACGTTATAGGAGGGCTGACTGTATTAAAATATATATTTTTTTTTAAATTCGTTTTACTCTAATGTCATACCATTAAAGCAAAAAAACTACCAACTACTAGCTTGCACATAAACTCCTGACATGTGCTGTAGACGAAGAGCTGTCTGGCGCAAAATGCGTCAATTGATCTCTAAAAAAATGACCGCAATTGACAGACTGTCCACGAATGCCTTAAAAACAATTGACCTCAGATTCTCTCACAATAATAATAAGGTATCGCGACAAAGTGGCTGAAAATGTTAGAAGGGGTCTATTTATAATAGAAAATAGACCCAATAATTTTTTTTAATTAATGGAATTTTCTATTTTCGTTTTTATTCATGAGATGCTTCATAATATGGTCAATATTTTGGATTTTTCTGACATGCACACTCGACGATGTCCCGCCGTAGTCTGAGAACACGCCGTCGGCTATTGCAATCGCGGAATTCTCGCGGCACGTGTCAACTAGTACATTTCACTCGCACTTGGCACATCGTAGAAGATGCGAGCGATAAAAAAACATCGTTACTACAGAGAAGATCCATCGCTCATCGATGAGCGAAAGATTTATTGATACATCTAGTATGGCAAAGATGAAGATAAACGCATACTTATTGGTATTGATTTGGTTATATGAGCTGTTCTGATATGTGGAGCGCAGCCGGGACAAATATGGTAGTCGACGGTTGTTATGGTGTTTCATACTAATCATGCAACACCTCACCTGTGAACCTGGTGCAGCTGGTGGAGGAGTAGCCTCCATATATGCGAAGGCGGCATTCCTTAGCCAACCATTCGCCCGGTCGTTTCGTCAAGGCGAACCTGATTGTTCCGACCAACTGTTAACGTTGTGCTCGGTCTCTTATCAAGCGATCGTTGCTAAACATTCGCACAGCATCGTAAACAGCGGGGAGAGATACGCGCCGAAAGAACGGGCGCGAACTGGTGGCGCCGCCTGGTGATCGACCACGACACCATTGGGTTTATTTACATGGAAATGAGGAAGAAAAAAAATCCGATCAACTGTTCGCGGCTCACGATTGGATATCTCGAGTTTTTTCCGTCCGCGTCGGGATGTGTCGGGACATTTCCCTAATTACAGGCCAATGCCGCTTCCTTACATAACGAAATTATTGCGAATGTGTAGGCATTTGATGCAAACGACCTTGAATCAATTCTCACGATTTGTTCCAAGTCATGTGTGCCGCGAGCACGACTGGTTCTATTATAATACACCATTCAACATTTCACGATTGCTCAAATGAGATGACCCCTACCCGGTGGATGATCGGCCGTTGCCGATCCAATCAATAACCATTCATTAATAAATAATAAATTAATTTTAATGGCTATTGTCCGTCGATTGTTTACACCCGAAAAAAATCAATAACACCCTCACGACGACGACGACGACGACGCTCGCTCGTGGTGTTTGTCAAAGGCGATTGCATCACTAATGGCGTTCAAAGTGGCTTAATGACTTTCCCACGAGTTTAATGTCAGAATATTAAATGCCATATAGCACAGGTAGTGTTCGGGCATGACTCGAATAAGCAAATTTTTTGAGCAATAATTATTTAATCCGCGGCGGTGATAGCATAATTGTTTAATGAGGCAACTGTTGAGCAATCCGAGCCAAAAAAGATCATGTAAACATCTAGAGAAATGCACGAAAGATTGCACGAGCAATTAATTATTATAATTAATTTTCGAAATCGGCGAATGCTATGCCAGTGACCTCTATTGGTAATCATTTGGCCGTTAAAAATTAATACAAACTAGGTATTTAATCTTCATTCTATGCATCTTCAATATTTAAATTCGATAATCTTGTACAAAACCAAGCTGAGATAACCTTCCGGATCCGGAGGGCGTCGAAGAAGTTCTCTAGTAACGGAAATTGTGAACCAGATATAAGGCATATCTAGAAAGACTTGATGAAGAGTCTAGTATTCTCTATAAAGGAGAACATTAACGCATTCTAAATATGATGCTGGGTCGCCTGATAAGAATACCATGAAATCAGTGGCGGAATTCCCCTTAGGCCCAAAAGGCGCGCGCCTGGGGCCTCAAAGTTTAGCTCTCAAAAGATTTTTTTCATAATAAAAAATAATTAATAATTTTGCAGTATTCCCTAAATTATAATGACAAATGAATAATTTAATAATTATAGGATGTAGAGATAGTGAAAAGATATACCGGTGGGGGTGAAAACTAACAAAGATGACACTGTCGGCGATTTGTCTTAAAAAGATTCTTCCCTACTTTTGGGCATCTCGCTAGAAGAAACGATAGTCTGGAGAAGCTCTACAAGGACGCATGGGAAAGTAGTGGATGCTAAGGGCTCTTTCGTAGTAGCTGCGATGCAAAATGCGGATTGCGGAGGATCCTGAAGAGTTACAATCAATAGTATAATGGTCACGATCCTCCGACATGATGGTGCCGACTTCTGAAGAATTTAATCTTAAGACTGATTTTAAAAATCAGTGTTGAAAAGAGAGAACTACAAGGGCAAGTAAAGATTCATGCAATAATTTAATAATAAACATACAATAAACCTGAATTTACGCAGTTTCTGTTTTGGTAAGATCATTAACATCTTTTGATCTTATGATATAAAATTAACTTTTACACGGTTTTAAAATAACACGGTTCACTAAAAAGACCGAAAAAATATTGGGTTGTATTTTTTTTATCAAATAAGACGATTTTTTTAAATTTGTACCAATCTTCAATTTTTCTATGAATTCTATTACTTTTTTACACGATTTTTGGTAGAACGTATCTACCGTGTAAAAAAAATCTTGATTGATTGAAAGAATCATTTTTTTAACGGATCATTGAAAAACGATACCAAGTGCGAGTGAAACGTGCGAGACATCGCAGAGAGCGTTCTCATTTACGCGTCATATTGATTTTATTCTTAGAATAATCCATTTTTAAAATAAAAATATTGATGAAGAATTTATTAATATCTTGATTTAAAATGCTTGGGGTATCTGAGATACCCCCTTCGGACGACGCTTAATTTTAGAGCCGCTGTGACTGATGGGTTGACGAGGAAATAGACGATGCGTAACCAGATATGAAGAAGTTGAAAAAAAAATAGAGATAAACAAATTACTGAGTTATTGGCGTGACTAACAGAACCATAAGAGAAAAATGAGGTAGAACGCAGTTTTGATGATGATTTATAACCTAAAAAGTAAGAAAGAATTAATTGATTTATTGTAATGATTTTTCTTAAAATATTTTTAGCGATATTTCTTTCATTTATGTAAAGAAGAACATTGATTTACGAGGTTTTGATTTACACGGTAAATCGAACTAAGTATAATAAAAAATCAATTGATGAGGGTAAATCAAGAAAAATCATAAATATGTAACTAATAATACTTTTGGATTCAATTACGCAAATATTACATTATGTCGAATATCATTGTTTTCTCTAAACTTTTTATGTTATTTATAATTAATTATGACGGCACGCCGACAGTATTAGGACTTTAATTGGTGCCCCTATAATAAAAAAAACATTTTATGAAATTTTAATCGATTTTTTTTCGATTTTACGAAAGTTTAATAAAATAATATTTATTATTTTTCAATTTTTACCCTTTTGGCACTTTCTGGCGCCTGTGTGCACCGCACAATCTGGCCATATAGACGGCACGTCCCTAAATTATGACTGATTCTACCAAGACGAAGGAAATTCTTCCACACATACAAAGAAATAGTAAATATAAATGAATTTAGTAAAAGATAGAATTTTCCAAACAAGATGAAGATATATCTAGGAAAATATCGCATCGCTTGGATTTTAACGATTTTTTTAAACGAAATTAATCAACTACAGTAGAACCTCGATTATCCGGATTAGTCAAAATAAACAAAAAAAATACGAATTAGTTTTTTGTGTACGGGCGTGCTGATTTTCACATCTGCTGTTTACGTACGTGTTTAAATGCGTTTTATGCATTTGTTCAAGTTTCCACAAGTCAGGTTTTTTGTCCCACAATAAATATGGTGTCAGACGTCCGATCTGGTTAAAAAGTTTTAAAGTTTACTAATGGTTTAATGTCAGAAGATGGAACCTCAGAGCGTAAAGTTATGAAAAAATCAGCAAATGAAGAAGTTGAAGAGTGTATTTTTATGTGGTTCATACAAAGACGATCATTTGGACAGCCAATATTTGGTACATTATTGTGTGAAAAGGCAATATTTTGTACAAAGATTAAGTAAAATTCCCCATTCAAAGCAAGCTCGGGCTGTTATCATATGAAAGATTCAAAAGGACGACATGGTATCAAGGAACTTGGGAAATTCATGGGGAAAAGCTTTTCTGCAGACATACCTTCAACTAAACACTTTCATTGACACATTAGGATTCGATGAATAATTTATTTATAATTTACGAGAGACCGGTTGGAAAGAAACTACCTAATGAAATCTTTAGCATCAAGACGTAGAAAATACTGCACTAGGGTACAAAATTAGTAAAGAACGTGTCTACACCATAATGGGTGTGTGTGCCAGTAAGCAGGCGAGACATGAACTTCCACTGTTTGTCGTTTGGGAAATCAAGGAGCCTAGATGCCTTAAAATATCAATAGTCTTCACTCCGGTTGAATATGATCATCAGAAAAAGCCTGGATGAATAGTGAAATATTAGTCCAACATTCTGGAGCTTTTCAGTGTTTAGATATCGTGATGAAGTGGTTTGAGGAGTCAAGAAGAGTGTGATTCAGGACAAATTTATATGTAACGTATTTGGGTTGCCAACTTCAAAGGAAAATAGTTTTAAGCAAAATCGATAATCGTTTTTTTATTAATAAAAAATAATTTAATATTGAAGCTATTATTTTATAAAACTGAATAAAAAAAAAATATTCATACTGTCAATTATGATTTTTTTCGATTATCCGGATTTGTCCTTATCCGGACTACCTTCATTCCCAATTAGTCCGGATAATCGAGGTTCTACTGTAAAGTGTAAAAATACCATCTAAAAGAATATCTATAATTTTATTAAATAAACAGTAATAGTATAATAGAGTCGTGTTATATGAATAAACATTTAACGACATTTTAATTGATTTTTTTTCGATGTTATGAAAGTTTTATATGTATTATCTTTCAATTTTTCCCTTTTTGACACTTCCCGGCGCACCTAATCTTCCGGCGCCTGTGTGCGCCGCACAATCTGGCCATATGGACGGCACGTCCCTGAATTATGGCCGATTCTACTAAAACGTTCAGACAGAATCGTTTAAGACAAAGGAAATTCTTCCACACATACAAAAAAATAGTAAAAATGAATAAATTCAGCAAAAGATTGATTTTTCCAAACAAGATGAAAATATAGTATCGATTGGATTTTAACGATTTTTTTAAACGAAATTAATCAACTATAGCGTAAAAATACCATCTAAAAAAAGTATCTATAATTTTAATAAATAAACAGTAGTAGTAGTATAATAGAGTCGTGTTATATGAATAAATATTTAATGAAATCATAATTGATTTTTTTTTCGATTTTACGAAAGTTTAATGAATTAATATTTATTATTTTCTAATTTTTCCCTTTTTGGCATTTCCTGGCGCACCTAATCTTCCGGCGCCTATGTGCGCCGCACAATCTGGCCATATGGACGGCACGCCCCTGAATTAAGGCTACTTCTATCAAAACATTCATCGATAGGATCGTTTGAGATGAAGGAAGTTCTTCCACACATACAAAAAAATAGTAAAAGTTAATAAACTTAGTAAAAGAGCGAATTTTCCAAACAGGATGTGTAAAAATGATCAACTATTGTGTAAAAATACCATCTAAAAAAATATCTATAATTTTAATAAATAAACAGTAGTAATAGTATAATAGAGCCGTGTTATACGAATACTGCTACATGTACCAATGCCAACAATTCGTCAAATTGACATATGATAATTATTCAAACGATAGGCATGAGACGTATTGCAAAATATTTTTTTGATAAATGCTAAAATAAAATAAATCTACATGAAAAACTTTTTAGTTTAAAAACAAATTTAGTAATATAAAACAAAGGGAGTTATAGTATTTTTAGGAAGTCGATTAACAATTGCGTCTCTAGGACGATTTAAATACATACGCTTTATACTATTTTTTTTCAAAGAATTGACATTATGACTGTTACGAAACATGACAAATACAAAATGGCGGCGGCATTTAAATTTAAATTATCATCGCGGATTAATACCTCGGCATTTGATTGATTTCATATATGTTTATCAAACAATATCATGCATGTCTAACAATAATGACGGAATCACGATCTCCTACGTCGAACGATTGTTGAGACTCTTTTTTACACGTCGGTTGTGCAGATTTTTTGACATTTCTTCGGATGACGCAATGGGAACGGAAATATATCATGGGAAGAATGATTTATATATGCATATACGTTTAGAAATGTGCATAAATAAATATTAATACGGCGATCGGAGAAAGTGAAGAATGCCTAATAAACCACTTATGAAGACTGCACAGTTTTTTTTTTCTTTCGAGTTGATAATCCACTTTTTTTACGATAGCAGACATCTCGAAATGAAAATTTATTATGGAATAAAATAGAATGTGCTCGGAGATTTATGAAGATTGATAAAGCGAGATTATATCGAATTTTTAGACGATTAGTATATGTAATAAATAATAATTTGATACAAAATCGTGGGTTATTAATATTGATTTCGTTTTGGAAATAAAATTTAATTGTGCACTTTGGATAATAGATTTTTTTTCAAACGCATTCCGGGACATCCTGTGTGTAATAGTCGACCTATCCAATCTACATAAAACCTTGATGATGAATGATGAAGCGAATTCTTTAGCGACACTGTGTTCAGGTGTTGTCAAGTGTGGGCGAACGGGAACGCATTTTGCTCCCACCGCATTACTCAATTAAATATAAAATATACATATTTTAATTGTTTGAACGGTGGAAGTATTTCGAATGGTGAATAAAAAAAAATATGTAATTATCTACGGCGATGGTGTAAATGGTGTAGGATGAGAATTTACATTTCGATTTGAATTATTTTCGTTTCATAATTATATTTGCATAATTATATACGCAATAGTCATTCATACCTGTGTAGTAAATAGGCGACAAGACTCTTCATTGAATATGCTTATGGAGTTATGGACAATATGAATAAACCAGTGTCAAAAAAATGATATTCATTTATTTGTGGGCAGAAAACAAAACAGCGTTAATGGCGGCCATGCCGATTTGAACCGCGATCGCTGGGGTAACTTTGCGCGCTCATCGACGCAACAATTTTTTATTCAAATACTTTCTTCCTTTCGTTAGGATGATATAAATGATTGACTAATTCAGGAAATACTTTTACGATCATTTCTCACACACAACAATCATCATCAATCATCGCACATCATCTGCAAAAAATTGCGCAGACTTACTGCTTTTTAATTAATGATTTATTTACAAATAAATCAAAACGCCACATTTTTTCTACATAAATACGTACGGAAATTATATTTGCCGACGATTAATATTAATATCAAACTTTCCACCATGTTTTTGGCACATATCTTTGTGGATCAATAAGTGATCGATGATAAATTATCGCGTCTCGAAAGTATCACGATAGATATATTAATATATATATATGCAGTTTATAATGAGTCGGCCATGATTAGCGTTCAATTAGTGTCAATATTTATAATTAATTTGAGAGATATATGCCCAAATTCCGTCGGCCTTGAACTTGTTTCGTTTCGCGCGCGAATTTTCGCGCCAAAAGTGATTGAATAGAATATTTTGAATTGTCAAATCGGCGTTGGGAAACAATCTCTTGTTGATGAGTGTCGGTGAATGGGTTATTATCATATTCGTGTACACTTTCACGCTGAATAATTAGCACACTAAATTAGTTTACAAATACGCGAACGTACGTATGTGTGCGCGAATAAAATTAATAAATAAATAATATCATAAAAAAAATATATATACGAGATTTCGTATTTTTTTTACTCGATAAAATATAATATTCATCATTATTAAAAACTGCTTTCCATGCAGATTTTTTATCATATTATGACTTGACGTGAACATGATCCTGAGAAAGTAGTTTTTTTTTAATAATGAAACCTTGATCCTATATGTTTTCTTTTGCATTTTATGATTTAAAGATGTCATTGATCTTATTTTTAAATAATATTCTTCCAAAAAATCAGTGGCAATACAATCTGCGAAGGAAAACCCTAAAATGAAGGTTGATAACTGACATAGTTTCAATACTTTTGCTCCCTCTTTCTCTTTACCAAAGAACCTCTCCCGTTGGAAAAGTCCTTATCAAGACGAAAGGATTGATGTCACACAGTAAGGTTACAGCTGTGAATCGTCACGTTGGGAATCCCTAGAGAAGAGGAAAGCAAATACCTAGACTAACCCTCTTTTACTTCCCTGAATACAATAAAGAAGGTAAAATCCGATACCAGAAATGACCAAGAGAATGAAACCTCTTTATAAAAAACCTCGGTATGGACGTATATATGCACTCCTTTGGCTTCGACGAGCATTCGAGAGTATGGTATGGCCGAAACACACAGTGAATGAGTATCTCGTGGTTGGCAAATGATGATAAATATTATTTTCTGTGACAATTGTATCTAAAAAGTTACATTCCCATTTTTTTTACAAAGTATACGGGATTTTTTCTTACATTTGCCCAAATGGATAACTCTTTGTAAACTAAAAATATTTTTAGTACCTATTTGGTACTCATCAATGGTGGTAGTGTCGGGGTAATAACGACAAAGGAGAAAAACGGCATCGCTCTACATCTCCGAGTGTTAAAAGACCAAGAAGGTAGTGTCAAGAGTTAGCTTAAGTAATGAGATATTTAAAAAAAATATATTTTTGGCTTCAAAATAACAATGGCAGTGGAGTTTAAAGCAATTCAGTTACGCTATTTTATTACATTTTATGAGTTTCAACTTGGACTGGGACGCGCCGTTCATATGGCTAGATTGTGCGGCGCACAGGTGCCGAGGGCGCAAGAAGGAAAATTTATTAAATATAAAATAATAACTTAAATGTCTATATAAGTGAATGCCAGTAGTTACTACGTTACTGAATTGGTAATAGAATATTATTAGCAGTTAAAAATAATTGTGATGCAGAAACTGAGGAAGTTTCAAATGTAGTTTATAAAATCATTTCATTCCGGAAATTTTGACTTTGAAGATCTTATAAGGTTTTGTAGCCCTAAAGTGATTCAAAGTGACGATATTAGGGTAGATGTCGTAGCCATCTACTGGAGGTATATGGGTACCTCATATTTTTTTAGAAGTAAACCTTGCAAAGCACACTTTAATATGTCAATCATGAATGATTAGATGATGTAAAGAAACATTTTTGAACTGTGTTGTCATTGGAGATGTGAAGTGGGTTTTTACTTCTACTTTACTTCAACACAAATCGCAAAAAGCAGTGGTTGAGCGCCAATCAACTCCCAACTCCTACCCTACGAACAGGATTATACCCTAAGAAGATAATTTTATACATTTGGTGGGATATAAAGGGACACATACAACATAAACGTGTTGTGCTCAGATCGTTTGAAAGTGGCTCTGACTTTAAAAAACCCAGTCCTTGTAAATAGAGGAAAGGTAATTTTACACCAAAACAACTCTCGCCTACACATTTCGAAAAGACGATAGAAAAAATTAATGGATTTTCTTGGGCACTTTTCCCTCAACCACCATATTCTCTGGACATTGGATCAAGAGCTATCAACTTTTTAGATCCTTGCAATATTTTTTTAAGCGGAATACAATATAAAACAAAAATAGATATTAAAAACGACCTTCATTTATTTATTAATTCAAAATGACAATTATTTTTTTAATTAAATATCAAAAACTAATAGATGGAAAATGATTATGGAGAAGATGGAGAATAAATAATTCATTAAAATTAAAAATCATTTAATTTTATGATTTTTTCAATCCGAATAAAAACTCTTATTATTAATACGATTTAAAAGACTTATAACCCTTACAACCCAATAGAAATCATCTGCTTTAACGTTATCTTGAAAGGGTATTAGAAGACCATGCTATTTTCATATTGGAAGATCTGATCCGACGTGATAACAAACATTACAAACATAACAAACAGCTAATATTAACAAAATCAGAGGCGCGCCGTCGATATGGCTAGATTGTGCGGCGCACACAGACGCCGGGCGCCAAAAGGGAAACATTTTAAAATAATTTATTCAAATGAATTACATTTCTTAAAATAGACATTAAATAATATATAACAATGTGACGTAAGTGATCATCGAGAATAGGAAGACGTTGCAAAGGGCCATACCTGGCGAATACGGAGGTAAAAGCATCACAACGATGTTGTTTATGCTCAATATTTTTTAACAAATTAAAAAAAATAAACATCCAATATGGCTACTAATGTCAAGATACGTCAGGGACAGTTTGTAAACACAATGACAATAACAAAAAGTGAAAATAGTAGTTGATAATTAATGAATTCATTTTTTTTTGCTATGGCAACATTTTATACTCATTTGTAGTATTTCTTTTCTTTTTATTTGTTTTTTCTCCATACATATGTGTATTTCTGGCATGCCGCGACAATTCTGGATCTCCCAAACCAGTGTTGGGGACCCATGACAGATTCTTTCTTCACAAGAAATGTTTAATTAGTACGTTTCACATTTAATCATGTTTCTTAATACGCGATTTTATGTACAATTTTTTATGCACGCTAAAAATGCGAACAATATTTGTTTTTACTTATTTACGTAGGAATCTAGATGATCAGCATCCAGTATTAATAATTACGAGCCGATCTCATCTGGAATAATTTAATACAATTAATGATCATTTTCCAAGAAAAAATCCCAACATTCAATTCTAGCGTGGCGATTAAATATCTCTTTTTGCGATCCAGATGATAATTATGACCGAAGATATTGTTTTATAAGACTTTTCATGAAGATAAAACGATCAACTTTCTTCACAGCATCAAAGTGGCCGGCGGGGGAATCGAGGACGCGATGGAGAGTGAAATGATGATTAATAAATGTGATCCGTAAACGATTACGACCGTCAATGTGTGTGTATTAAAATCGATTATTGAATATTAAAAACAAATTATCTGACATATTTATCTCGAATGCAGTGAAATCAGGACGGATATTGATTTTTTTAATCGGCGCAACGAAATCGAAAATTTCAATGGACAAAATCGTAAGACCTCGGGGTATATTTGATAGTATTTTTTATTTGGAGTTGACCACATTTGCCCCCGAGGCATGTGTGTATGTGTGTTGCGTAATACGTGTGTACTCAATGATGTCTATATGTGACGGCCACCTGTTGTCTGAGATTTCTTGACCGACTTTAGCACGAGATGAAACCGGTGGTACGAGAGAAACGTCGCAGAGAGAATCGCGAAAAAAATTGCAAACACCAGTTTTGAAACATATAATGGCTATTTAATCAGTATCGATGATTGCAATGCCGCTGATATGTCGGCGTGGTTGAGGATTAAACTGTTGAATGTGGGCGATGTAAAGAAATTGCAATGCCACACTAGAAAATATTTTTATTTAATTATTTGATAAACGCGACTTATTCCACTTTCATAATGAAACCTTATTTAACACTGTTGTATTCAAATCAATTCTACAATATAGGAAAACATCACAGAAGGGGAATGTCCGTCAAATACGGAGGCCGAGGCGTTATAGCGGCGTCTTTCAAAAAAATCCTTCCACATTACCCATTTTTTTCACAAACTCAACAAAGTAACCTATCTCTGTATTATCTTGACTCAGTCGCGGTTAACTTACATTATCAAACTGATATATGTTACCCACAAGTCATTATGTATTGTCTTACAGAAAAAACTTCCAAACCTTTCAAATCTATGTCAGCATCTTGGTCATCCAAAAAATTCTTACAACAATTTTCAATGACAATATTAACATTTGACCGAATATTTTGTCCATTATATCCGAAGTCCGTTATATCAAGGTTTTACTGTATTATGATTTATGAAATAATTATATAATAATGACATATTCATTCCTTTTGAATAATATCGATTCAATAGAATGGCGTCCTTTGGATATTCGGCCATTTTGAATCTGATTCAATATTTAAGGTTATGTTGTTTTCTCTTAAATTGTGCATCATGAACCTGAAGAGAAAGTAACCGCAAGGGGTGAAGTCTGGGGAAATAATAGGGGTGTGGCAGAATCTCCAGTTTTATTCCTAAATATTTCTCGGGTCATTCTTGCTTTATCGTGGTGAAGAATTATTCTCATTCTGTTAATTTTCTCGTTTAATCTTTACAATTGTTGACGATAAACATCTGCCTTAATAATTGGCAATGCATTATTCTTGTTACATCCCTAAAGAATAATGCACAAAAGAACATTTTGGAGTCTTAAACCATCTTTAAGGGCCGGCAAGAGAGTTTCAGAGAAAGTCAGTCGCGTTTTTCGACTTAAACGATTCATTTCTCATCTCTAGTTACAGTTTGGTGTAAAAAAAATCTGGTCTCTAACGGATTTCTCACCAAAGAGTCAGTATATCCTGGGAAGGAAAACCCTAATCTGTTGATCAAAAATTGGTCTCAATACTTTCGCTCCTCTTCCTCTCTCTGGGGAGGTATTCATGATGATGAAAGGATTGCTATTGCGCGACAGGGCTAATAATCATTTGATACTCGTTTTGAGCAGATTTGCATATGTATGCCTGTGTATATCTATATAAGTATGTATGTGTGGTCACTCGCTACTCATGATAAGCAGATAACGCCTAAGTGAAGAGAATAAACTCCCCCATATTGCCTGGACATGGTCGAGAGGGTAAAATCCGATACCAACAAGGTAGAAGATGCACATCCAATGCCAGGAATGGCCAAGAGAGGGAAACTCTTAACAAAAAACCGCATACCAAGACGGCTTGGATCCCCGCGGTATGGACACGAAAGGGGAACCCTCGCGTCACGTGTGAGGCTCAGATTAATTTGGCCTCGACTGCCATTCGAATCCATTTCTCATCTCCAATTACAATTTAGTGTAAAAAGGGTCGAATTCTTTCGACAACAAATAATTGCTAGTGTTTCTCCGCTCTTTTTTATTGTCTTAGAATTTTTACATTTTTTTCATTATTTTATTATAAAATGTTTGATTCGAGACACTTAGTATTGTAACTATCATCGGATATTAATATTTTTAATATAATTGTATTCAGTAGCGCACCGACAGTATCCGGCGCCTGTGTGCAGAATTTATATTATATTAGTGATTCATTGTAATCAACTTTTATTTTAATTTGTTGCCTTTTAGCGCCCGTAATTAGCCCTCCGCGACAGATTGTGCGGAGCCTGTGTGCGCCGCACAATCTGGAGCTCGGGCACAATTGAACGGGGCAATATATAAAAACCATACGTCATAGAAACTTCATTCGAACACATAGCCATAGAAAGTAAATGTCAAACCTATAAGCTATAGCAATAAACAACGTGCGTTTACGACATATTCATATTTAAGCCGTCGCTGATAAGAGCGATGACACACAGTTTACGACCGAAACTTTACGAGCATTGGAAAGGTGCATTGGGCCGATGATCATTGTTACGCGGCTTTCACTGCGCCGAATGAGATAAACACGGCGCGCTTTTTGGAAAACGCTGTGTGCAAAGGAAAGTGATCCGAGTCCAAAAAAAGAAGTGGTAGTAGCCGACGATGGATTGTGCAGTAATTAAGCGCACCTGAGCCGACTGACACACCTGTACTCGTTCGTCATCGCCGCTGTCAATGGAGAAAGAAAGTGACTCCTCGTGGCCCACTTGTACCACCTGCACTCGGATCGCACGGAGACGACGATGGGTGCAAGTGCCATCCGTACCCCGATTGTGTATCCTAGAATCCGGATGATGAGAGAGAGAGAGTGTTCCGGAGTCATGGTTCTTGAGAACCACGAGTCATCCGTTCGCCTTATCCGTCGGACCATCGCTGGGATTGAGCCATCACTCGTTTGGCCATGTAATTATTTGTAGAATGCCAAAAGAATCATCTCAGAAGTCAAACACTCTCGTACGCCCGCCCACTGGAGATTCTCGAGGTTGATGCCGTCGAAAATTTATGGCGTTTTGAGGAAATCGACAATTTGATGCTGTAACGGAAATTGCATAAAATTGATAAAGATTTATGTGAGAATAACTAAATTGTAAGAGTGATTCTCAATTACTTATCATCCAATTGAGACGTAGTAACTGCATCTTTTTAAGAGAAAAATACATTTTCTACCTAATTTAGTTGAGATATTTCTTCCTAGAACGGAAAAACAACGATATATCGTTGTTCAGCAATCGAAGGGTTGAATTACTAATTATTATGATAAATAATTAGGTATATACTTCAGAGGCTACTGTGCAAAAATATAGAGTAATGATTCTGTTTTTCGCCAGTACAAAATACAACGATATATCGTTGTTTAGTAGTAGGAAGTCTCTGGCTAACAACAGTCATTAGTCTTTACTTCGTCACATCCTTGAACATATGGATCTCATCAAAGGTCGAAAAACCAAAAACTCATTAAATTAATGAGGTTTGTCGCTTTTGACATCTACTTTCCACATTCTTTTAACGCCTATCCATTTTGGTCACCGAGACCTACAAAATCAATATCACTAGTTTTTAGTTTTTTTCTATAACTCAGAGATTATTTTTATTACAGTTAAACCCCCCCCCACTAACACTAACAAATCGGGACCGTGTTATTTGGAGTCGTGTAATTGGGGGAGTGAAGCCGTCCGGCGTGTGCGTATAGCCTGGCACGTGTTGAATACACATACGCTAGCCAACGTTTGACTGTATGTGAATGCGACCGCGCAATTGGGGGATTTGCGTCGAATATTTCAACTCAGCGCGTAATTCGGGGTAGTGTAATTGGGGGTTCCAACTGTATACAATATGTTATCGCCTTGTAGTCAACATTGCGTAAAATTTATAATTCTCTAAAATTCGACCAGCCTGATGTTTTTAGTTATTAATAAATATCAATTCTCGGAACATAATTTTTGGCCCTCTTAAAAAATAATTTATAACTTTAAAATTTATATGTATTTTTAATTTATTAAACACTCCTCATTATGTCTGTAAAGACTATGTTTTAAATTATATTACTATATTGTAAGGACTATATTATAATTAAAACTAAGGGCTTTTTGAATTGATTTGGTATTATGGTTTTAAAAAAGTATAAATGAAATTTGGGAGGTTTATAGCTAACGCTTGGAGATAGAAAGATAGCGCTTCTTGCTATAGAGCGACCTGTGCGGCATTCCCTCCTATAGTGCATCCTTCTAGAGCGTCATTTTCAATAAAACTCTACATTTTCAAGGTCGAATCACATATTTCATTCAAACATGGCCGGCCGCGCGAAATAAAGGTCAATCCCCTTTCATTGATAACAAAATATAACGATAAACTACAAATGGAAAAATGTTGGATGTATTGATTTCGTTCAATTTACAAAATACAATAAAAAAAAACCTAACCCCAAATTGTGTATGGGTGCCTAGTCTTCTATAGCGCGGTTCCCTTCTGCCTTTGAGTGTAATATAAAAATAGTTTAGGCATATTCTCAGTAGTAGTATTATTTCAAAACCGTGTAAAAACAGCGCAAAGAGTGAATTAAGTATCCGTATTTTTGATAATATGAAAATATTTTAATAAAACAATTTGTATTGCGTACCACGCATTTTTCTTCACATGTCCCGGTTGTTTACGATCGAACCGTTCCGCTGCACATTCCATGCACAGGTACTGCAGTCAGGTGCAAGCTGGTTGCGGTTATTTCCGCAATCCGCGGACCGTTAACTATTTCGCGGCGGTTTCCTTTGTGCAGAGATCGGCTAATGACATTGACAGTGGCGGCTCGTGATGCAATGGCAATTAAAAATTACATAAAAATATGATAATTGCAAAATATATCGAGGTAATGTCCATTGGTGCGATGCATAAAACAAACCGCACCTATGACGATACAAAGCGCGATATATTACCTATTAAGGGAACCGAGAAGTAATCAAAAATTGTTTCCTTCGATTTTACATTGAAAAACTTCAACATTATTATTTTTTTTACCTCTTAATGTATGCTCTAATGATCTGGAAAGGTGGTAATCCGATTACGCGAGATCAGGTGAATAGAGTGGATGAGTTAAAAGTTCCAATCCCTTATTTTTTTCTGTGTTATTTTTGCAGCGTGAGGTTTCGCGTTATCGTGTCGAAGGATCCTTTTTTTGTTATTAATCAAAACAGATCATTGTTTTATTCGCTCGAGTTGTTCGCAATACACTCGCTGTAATGATCTGACCAGGTTTAAGCAATTCATAATGTATAACTTCAGAAAAATCTCACCACACACAAACAAGGACCTTCTTTATTGTTAGTGTTGGTGGAACAGGTACTTCTCCGGAAGAAAACCATTGGTTTTTTCGCACTGGATTATTGTATAGCACCCACTTCTCATCTCCAAGTACAATTCGCCGCAAAAACGGATCGGCTTCATACCGAGACAAACCGTTAAACCGAGCGCCATCTCCGTCAATTCACGAGGAACCCAAATACCTTGCCTGTACAGTTTTCCTATGCGACGAAGATGATCCTGAACTATAGACCATGGGCAGCCAATCTTCAGTGATAATTCTTTAATTGTTTGACGAGGATCTGAATCCACCATCGCCTTCAGGATATCATCATCTATTTTTTGGGCTTTCGTGCGACATCTTTGAGATTCCTATTTGTTTCGTACTCATAGTGTCTCGACACAAACTAACTGGATAAGCTCATTGAAGAAATTTTGATTACTTTTCGGTCCCCCTAATATTTTATATATATATAGAATATTAATTTAACTATGATTATTAACGAATTTTAATTTATTATTCGAATATTTCAATGCAAATTTCTAATCCAACGTACTATTCGTTTATGAAAATTTATGACCATAGCGGCATTCTCATTTAATGATCTGTATGTGCGTACATATATTTGTTAAATTAATTAGAAAATATATTGCCATATTTAATGATACGTATATATCAGATTATTTCTTAAATTTCACGATAAATACCTTAGTATTCTCGTGGTGTTGTTTGTCGACTTGCCGATCTGCTCAAAACAGCAACTGTAACAAAATAAAATTGAATTATTATAAGATCGTCACGTCGTATTATTTATTCTGTCCACGGTTAATGTAAAAGTGATTACGGGGCACCATATGCGGTCGGTCCATCTGATTATTGGAGCAAAGAGCGATTATCTGGTACATATCTCGTTCTGCAAAGCAGAAGACGCAGAAGACGCCTTCGCACACAATGCCCACGACCACGCTGATTATAAAATCAATCTCATTACCGAAATCATAAAATAATTGGTAAATTACAACGAGCGTAATGGAATTAATTACAATTTTCAATCGAATTATAGACGAAAACGCGTGCACGGACTGTAATGTGTTAATGTCAACATATCACACATAACCTCAAATATCAATCAGATTCAAAATGGCCGAAAATCAAAAGGACGCCATTTTATACAATGAACATTAATCGAAACAAATGAATTCAAATGTCATTTTTATTTGAATATTTAACAATTTTAACGTTTTTTCAGCATTGAGAAGATAAGCTACACGTCATGCCGATAATTGCTTCTGGTGATGTGTCTGATGGAGACTACTTTTAAGGTGGCAAAATTAATAACGATGAATTCAGCTTTTTTAGTATTAAACCTCGTATAGTCTCGATTGCGGATATGTTTGGCAACGCATGCGATGTTTATTAGACACAGATTACGGTACGATTCATTACCGCAGGGCACGGGGACTTGCCCACCGTCATCCATCCTACATCTGTCCCGTCAAAAAGAATACGTTTCTTAATTTTCCACAGAGGCGCGTTACATTTAATTGCTGAAACTGTACTCTGACACGATTGCCCCAGTGCGGACTGCACAAATGTGTAATCGGCGAGATTTGGGATGATTGCCAAAAATGAATCATCGGCGTGCCACCGGAAACCGTTTCGTCTTCGTCAAATCGCATCGTTAGGTCCGCGTGGGATCGCAGCAACCGGACAGACCGGTGGTGTCCGAAATCGATAGGCGTATCGATACTAGGCGAGTCGGATGACGTCATCCGGGGACGAAAGGCCAAGTGAAATTTCGCTTTCGACGGGACAATGCCTCATTCGTGGTTTTTTTTCTCTTCGTGGTGATATCTGATGATGGCTTTGTTTTTTTGTTTTAAACAAAGTGATGTTTTATAGAAAATATAGAAATATAAAATGAAGATAGATAAACGTCTTAGTTTCTATCTCTTCCTCCTTACTAGGGGACCTTACCGAGATAAGAGCCAATACCGAGACAAACCCCCTTCCGCCTGCCTAGACACAGTGAATAGGGTAAATCTGATATTGGAATGGTAGGATATACGTCCAATGCCAGCAATGGCCAAGAGAAGGAAACCTTTTTACAAAAAATCGCATACGAAAACGGGTTGTGCTACTGGGAGTTTGTAAGGGCCAAACGCTCAGCGAGTGAGTGTCTCGTGGCTGGCAAATGAAGATGAAGTTGCATTTTTGATGTAATTTTCCGTTATCTATTGTTTTTTTTAATAATTTCACATCATAATCCCTAAAAAATAACTAAAATCTTACATTTTAAACGTGAAACAAAAGGATTTATACGCGTAATACGAGGTCCTGGTTGTTTTGCTGGATTTCATGATTAAATTCCATTTCCCGTAACCTTCTAAACACTATCGCTTCTGATAATTGTTCTTGGCTTAGTATTTCTGATCCAATAAAGAATTATTCAAGCCTTTTTTAATATACATAGATTTTTATTATAAATTGGTTGAAGAATATGAAGATTTAGGAGATCGAAGAGTACTAAGGGAACAACTGAAAGGCTTATGAGACGCTGCGTATATTAGGACAATCAAAAGGCATGAGAAATACTTAGTATCTCCAAAATTTGTGTCAGAAAGTGACATCCAGAATTTGGTCTCACGATCGTTGTCCATAAAATTGTTTCTGGGGAGATCTGAGAGCATGGAAGAGAACTCATGATCTAAAAAGTATTAGACTTCATCTACTTCTTCAAGTCTCTTGGCCGTTTCCGGACATATACTAATCTCTATAAATGGTTTAATTTTTTTGTGAGCTGGAGCAATTCTGGATATCATAATATCAGTAACCATCCTATAGAGTTCCCTACTAGATAACAGTGTGTCTTTCCTATAGTGCTTATTTCTAGATCGCCGTTTTCTACAAAATGCTAAAGTCAAATTACATATAATGTCAGATCTAAATCGCTGCTTTTTACCCAAATTCCTTGCCAACCAAAGAGTTTAGAGACCTTTATTTCGCTCGGCAATGTATTATAGATTTACGAAATATCTAAATTGACCTTAAAAATATTAGAATTTTGTAGAAAACAACGATTGACAGAAAGCGTTATAGGAGGGTTGACTGTATTGTAAATATGCGACATATTGTCGCGCTGAATAAGGGTCAATGCCCTTTAGTTGATAATAAAATATACTACAACAAAGCAAACATAGAACAAGGTCATTGAAAATATGCAAATGTAAAAATGTTTAATGTATTAATTTAATTTTAATTACAAAATGCAATTAAAAAGTCTAACCCTAAATTTTGTATTGGTGCCTAGACTTCTATAGCGCGGTTCTTATCCCGACGCTCTCTCGGAGACCCTAAGCATTTCAATTCTAAGGAAAAAAATATAAAAAAGATTATTCTAAGAAAAAAAGAGTACACGCCACTGACTGAGCTCTCGCGGCACGTATCACTAGTACGTTTCACTCGCACTTGCCACATCGTACTTGATGCGACCGAGAAAAATCATCGCGCCCGTGACAACAGAAGCGAATATTGTTGTTTTATTTTTTTTTTTTTGCAATTGCGGATAATAAAGGTCAGTGATTATTTATAATATGTATTCTTTAGACTTTTTTAGACAAATACAAATAGTTTGTAAAAAAAATCAAAAACTTGGGGTCCTCGACAGCATCGGCACGGCTTTGTCAATAACTTTCATCTTCTATTTAATGTTAATTGCATGAAATATACAAACATGGTTATAAAACATTATGTTATCTTAATTTCTTCGAGTACATTGATTGTGAAAGTGACATTGCATCATCATCATCATCATGTTGATCCTTTTGTTAATAAGCCGATATCTTTAAATGTTGTCGATGTTATCGTCACTTTCTAATTTCTTTGGCATTTCATCATCGGTACTTGAGTTTGTATTCGTACAATGGGATTTTATTTGCGTTTGGTACAACGCCTATCGAAACTCAACAGCGAGACAAACAGTTTGAAGACAACGCAAACATCTAATCAACCGGTTTCTGCGGAATTCGATAAATGCAAGGCTTTTTATGTAACGCATGTGTGTACAGAGAGGTGCGTGTGCGATAATCGTCGGACAGAATCATGATCTCAGTGAACGAGACCATTAAAACACGACAGTGAGAGAATTACCGAGAACCGTCGTCGGAAGCCATCCGGCGAGAAAATTGGTGATTTCGAGTTGAGTTGTTTGAGGCAAAAAAATTGATGCAGTGTTTACCGCGTTGACGAAGTGCTTTCGGTTGTGGATGGAGTGCGTGACAGAATTGTCTGACGGTGATGCAATCACCTGTCCAACTCCAAATCGGTTAATTGCGGATATCGAGATTATCCGAGAATGGTGAAGAAATCAAAAACGACATGTTCAACTGCTGATTTCATCAGATATATGGAATTGCGAAGGATAACGAGGCAGACGTCTGATAACACAACAGATTAAGCCCAATAAGCGCTTCTGATCTTTCTCCATCTTTTAATACTTAAAAATAATTGAAACGAGCTCTAAAAATGAATATATCTCCACTAATCTCGATCAACAATGAATGCTGAGAACAGAATGCCGCCACATAAATCAATTTCTAGCATCGAGCATATGTCTTCTTCTGCACAGGGTTTCACTCGATTTTCTCTGGAGCGCGTGATTCGCAGATGTAAATCTGGCATATACGTGTTTCTTCAATGGATCACATACACACACACACGTATCCATACACACACACGCGGTATGGACCAGATATGTCGAGATGTTTGCAGATATCTTGCACACATTCCTTTTACTTTTACCACACCTTTAATCCGTTGAGTTTCGTGAAGAAATTAAAAGTGAACGGGCCGGTTCGAATTGTTGTCGGTGAGCGGCGCCCAATCCAATGAACCCGAACGAATTGCATTACACTGATTAAATTAAAGCGGTATTACCAAACACTGGTCATCAACTAAAGCGGTAAAATGTGTGAAATGATATTCAAATTCTATCGAAAATCTGTTGGAACGAAAAAAAATGGCGGTCATGGATGAATTCGAAGCGTTTTGGGACTAAAATGATTACATCTGTTGTTATACAAAAACACTAAGCATCAATAGTATTATAATTAATGTAATAATACATCATATGATGCCAATTATCAATCGTATTATTATACATTATTGTAATTAATGTCAACATGTCAACATAACCTTAAATAATAATCAGATTCAAAATGGCCGAAAAACAAAAGAACGCCATTTTATTAAATGAGCATTATTCAAAAAATAATAAAATAAACCGCGTACAAAATGATATCGAAGGAATATATCATAATTATAAAAATATTTCAATAAATCAGTAACTAAAGTTTAATTAACGAAGTCATATTTAAGATAATAGCTAATTATTCTAGAGCAATTTGCTAAATAGCTTAATCTAAAAATTTACAATAAGGACGTAATTTAATTTTTCGAAAATGTTGATGAGGAACTCACAAATCAACATTTGATCAAGATTAAGGGAGAACGAATTACAAAAAATATATGAATGGAGAATAAAATGTGCTAAAAGACATGGCTGCAGCTTTTGTCGAGATCAGTGATGAAATTAAAAAAAATGATTAAATATGGACATCGATATATCTTCGAATACCCTGGGAAGGTAAACCCTTAACTGTTGATCGATAATTTGGCTTCTCTTCCTTTTTTTCTAGGGGACTCCTCATTGAGAAGGTATTTCTAATGATGAAAGAATTCTCCGACTTCCCTGGACATAGTCGGGAAAGTAAAATTCAATACCAACAGTGGTAGAATATGCTCTTAACAAAAAACCGAGAATAGTTACAATAAGTAGCACAGACGATGAAAAAACTCCAGAATATAAGTTAACTTGAAATCGATCTGATGAATTATTATATCCCATTAATTTATCCCGAGTAATTTTAGCTATCGTGCTAAAAATATGTTTTCTCTATTGAATATTCTGTGTATTTTCCATGTATTTCTTTATTTAATCGTTCCAGCTTATCATTAAAGAAATGGTCATATTTAAAAAAAATATAATGAGTATAATACCTTTACAATCCCAACATACAGGCAAAGATACCTTTTAGATCCTGGGTTCCCGGAACTATGTTCCCGGAACCGGGTTCCCGGGCTATGGAATGTAATTATTTGACAATAATATCCGTTTTAACATGTATAAATATATTATAGATTCGCGTAGGGCATCCATTCATCTAAAGCCGAATATCGTGTCATTTTTGCATAAGTTGTTAATGCGGGATTCGGTAAATCCTTCTCCGTACACAGCTAAAATTCTCTTCAAAAAGACTCTCATGTTATATTAGTTATTTATAGCTGTGAAAAAAAATGTTAGGGAGAAATATGGGAGAATTAGGGGAGAATTAGGGAGAATATGAAGAAAATTATTTCGTTAAAGGGGTATATGTAAGGAAAAAGTTGGGAAACCCTATTTTATACCGTTCAGTTCAGCTATGGCGTTGCCAAGGGTTTCTGCCTTTTAAAAAGTTACACTTCTCATCATGTCGATCACAAGATGTCGAAGATATGTTAAATTTATTTCTAATTTTATTAATTCTGACTGTATCTGCTATTTGTAGAATAGATTTGGTCGAATCTGCTTCAACTTCAATCCGTAACACTTCATTTTCCACTTTCATTACCCTCTCATTTCGTGGGTTTTTTTTATAAGTCAATTCCTGACTGCTGTAAATGTCACATTTTCCCATAACAGAATCGCTGGTTGTGCTAAACATCATACCTAAAATTGCGTTCCAGAAATGCGAGGTATCTATTAATACATAAAACGAGATATTGTCCAGCTTCTCGCTGTATATCATGTTTTATTGCCGGGCACGACATTGAGAAAGGAGCAGCAGGCCGAGCGGATAAATTTATTATGGTCATATTTAATTGGCCGGTCAATTATTGGACTGTCCCAACTGGACAACTTTCAGTATCGGTTTAGATTTACTTTCGACTGGGTTTGCTGACCAATTGTCAGAAGTCAAGACCACCTCGGGACCGGCAGATGGTAGTTGTGATACTTAGTCGAACCGGTAATCCCCGGTACTGCTACAAGGGCCGCGTTACCAGTGCCAGAGCACGCGTACGCCTAAGCAGCATTCCAGAAACTAGATCCCGCCAGATAGTCGGGATATTTGCGCGGTCGCAGCGAATGCCCCCGGGACCGATCGGGCCCCGGAGCGATGGCGGCGATTTTTCGCGATCCTCCGAGATTATTCGCCGAAACGCGGCTGCCATTGTCCGTCGGCGGATTCTCAAGACAATTAACGGGCGCGCAACGTCGGCGGGGGCCTTCGGCCATCTATTGTTGTGCAAAAAGAAAAATGTCTCAGATACGTTTCAATGCGCCAGAAGAAATAGAAACAAGCAGCTAATTGTTTGAACACATGGCGCCATTTTACACAATCGAACCGCTAATGGCGCGGCCCGGTGATACCAGCGCGTAAAAAAGCGCAACGGAGGCTTTCGAGAGCGCGTTGCACAACGCAGCGTGGCAACACTGATCGCAGTTGACCGTTTAATTTTGAATAATATCGCAGTCAAACATCGCTCAAATTTATCTCCGCGCTCTAACTGGGCCAACGTGAATTCGCCATTATAATGCATTACGAATTTTCTTTCAGCAGTTACAGAACACCATTAGATGTATTACAACAGTGATGGAATATTTAAAAAAATCCATAAAATTACAACCCACCTTGACGAATTATACAAACTATTCAATGATTATCATTACATCTATCTTTAGAAGAGAGTGGTATGCGTTTTGCACGGTTTTATTCATACCCGGTGAACAAAAATAGATAAAAAGTGACATTACTCTTTATTTATACATTTTTTTTTTTAAAAATATTCACTTATTTTCGGCGCGGAATTGTCGGCTTCGAATATTTGGCATGCTTTATTAAAAGGCATCGGCCTCCATATTCGCCAGAAATGACCCAATGCGACTTCTTTCTATTCTCTAAGATGAAAAAAAACATAAAAGAACGACGTTTTTCCAATATTGCGAAGATAAATGTAGAATCGCTAAGGGATCTGAACGCCATTATTTGATGGGGATTAGTTATTTACTTAATATTATTATTTATTTGACGATGGATAGATGGAATAGCAGAAAATCCAAAGCACCACTCACTCATGTAAAGATTCTAAAGATGCAAGGGGAATGAGTCTCTTACATTTACATTCCCAGAGTCATAAAGAATTCCCAGAATTCATAGATTTTCGCCGAAGAATTGACCTATCCAGGTATTATCTTAGCTCAGTCGCGGTTAACATGATCAAACTGATATATGTTACCTACAAGCTATGACCCTGGTTCTTTATTATATTTCCCGTATACCAATAGTGACGAAACTTTTACCGTTTTTATAATCCCGCCAAAAAAAACTTAATATAAATTAATCCCGCATTTATCGCTTTTTTAAAATCAATCGAAAACCATTGGATCGAGGTCTCATTCTATTCCTATTTTATGACTATATTTCTCTAATACTCGTCATTGATTTAGAGGTTTTACTTTGGGCAAAATATTATGATCGTTTGAGCTTTTCACTAGCATTATAGCATCAATGCTTAGAAATAGACGATATTTTGTAATGCTACAAGCGACGAAAGTCCATGGAGGACACGAAGAAGTGTTCTAGCGCCGATGCTCTTCAACATACTAATATATACAAACGATCAACCTGATCTATGCCGACTATTTAGTAATTGCGTCACAAAATACAGTGATAGGAGAAGAATTAACCAGGGCACTGGAATAGCTCAACCAGTATTATAAAGCAAACGCCCTCAGATCTAGCTAGTCAAACATCGAAGTTACTGCTTTCCATCGTAATAATAAACGCCAGAAACTGGCATTGGAATGGCTAAGACACAACTTCGAGGCAGTATATTTAGCTGTAATATTGGAATCAACCCTAGTTTACAAAAGCTAGTACGAAACAATCAATTATTTGCAAAAAAGCATATAGGTCCAATAACCCTCGCGTGCTTAGGGTATCGCCCATGGCCTTATGTTACTCATTTGGTGAATATGCTTTGCCAGTATGGGGTAGGTCACGCATACTAAACCGGTGGACGTGGCCCTTAATGGTCAGATTGTGCGAAGCACAGGCGCCGGATAATTAGAGGCGACAAAGAAAAAAAATAAAAAAAAAAATAACAATTACATTTCTAAATATCGACAATAAATAATACATAACAGTAGAAGTGATTGTCCGTAGTTCGTCTTTTCAATCACAACACGCCGGATGCGCCAAGCACGGCGGCGGACACTATCGGCGCCTAGATGCCTAAAACCGACAAAGGTTGTCAAAAGTAGTTGTCAAATTCTTGACAGGAATTTGCACCGTCTGATTTAAGGAGAACAGTGACAAAATTACGTTCAGCGGACCTCTTAAACACAGGATACAAAGCTAGAAGACCCAAGTCAAGAGCCAGCTATGCTAGAACAGCAGACGTGTTTACTGACACAGTTGCTGTGGAACGTTCATGGAGTTCGATTTGCAGCCAGTAGATACTCTCGCAATAGGCGGATCCCTGCCCTATGCGGAAGGAAATACGTTAGACTCTGGCGTCGCAGGAACAAGGGAAATGCTGAGGGAAGTGAGACTACTCGCGTGATCCTGCGACCTGCGACTATGGAGAGTTGTAGACCGTTGAGCACTTGGTCAGACGTGCGTTAAAGACACGGCCATAAAACTGGTCAAAATTCACCATGGTATTTAAAGCAGTGGTCGCCAAGCGGTAGCTCGCGAGCTACCGCATTTCGGTAGCTCGAGTATGATATTTTATCATATTTATAAATTTGCCTCTCAAATTTTATTATTGAACCTATTGAAACTAAATTTTAATGAAATGCTTAACAAGTTGCTGTTGTAAAATAAATTTCTAAGTAAAAAATGGATTATTTTAAAAATATTTTGGACTTTTTTACGTCATATTGATTGACGCGTAAGTGACGTGCGAACTCGGCGATGTCCCGCCGTAGACTGAGGCACGCCGCCGTTCAGAGTTCCCGCCGCACGTGTCACTAGTATGGTTTTACTAGCACTTACTGTACACATCGTACCGGAAGCGAGTGAGAAAAAATATCGCATCCGTTTCAATTTTTTTTTCGCAATTGCGGATAATAAAGATTATTATAATATTTATTCTTTAGAGTTTTTTAGACAAATACAAAAAGTTTTTGACATTATTATTTTAAGTATTATTACTATTTTATTATATTGTGAAAAAAGTATTAAAATTTCAAAAGAAAAAAATATATGGGGGGGGGGGAACGAAAGTAGCTCAGCAGACAATTTAAGTTTCCAAAAGTAGCTCACATCCTTATTGAGTTTGGCGACCAATAATTTAAAGCAACGAAAGTAGCACACGAGACGAAAACGAAGCGGGTCTAGAAGAGAGCACTATATGAGGGACTGTCCCATTCGTTATAGAAAACCGAAGAAGGGTTTAATGTAGATTAAAGCATTTTTTTTTTATAAAGACAATGCGTATTTGGCATTACAGAATAACCCAGGTCGCTAATCACGCATAAAAACAACGTAAAAAACATAACATATATTTAACAATAAAGAAAAGAAAAAAATAATAAAATCTCATATAAAATATCTGCAAAACAGCGATATTTGACATCAAATATATCAATATATAAGGTTGAGCAGAGTAATCTCTATCAAATATATAAGGTTGAGCAGAGTAATAGCTCTGGTTACTGGAGAGTTTCTGAGAGTACCTGTAATCGCATTTAGCGGAAGAAAAAACACACGCGAACGAGCTCGATGGTAGTGAGGTGGTGCCCATAAGGGCAACTCGCACAGTACAAGGGGGTATGTACTGCGCCAACCAACAGCTTGGCAAGTAAATTGTCTTCTTTTCTCGAGGGTTACATACCCCAGGTAGCCCTGTATAAACTTAGGTAGAATCCAAACTTCCTCATGTAAAGATATCTAAGAAAATTCTTCTGTATCTTCTCTAATCTGAGGGAATTCGAGGCGTCATAGGGTGCTCATATAATGGAATCTGATTCAAGCAAACTCCGAACCAATGTATCGTATAGCACTCGTATGACTAAGGTGCTACGTATGTGATGAGAATGTCTCAAGACGAAACCCACCATTCTTAATGATCTCATACACACGTCCGATACATGTAAACTAAATTAGAATTAAGCTAGAATCAAACAAAATACCCATACGATTGCTTTGGACAAGATATCGAACGCATAAAAATCTCTGATGGAATCTCAGAGATTTTCCAAGGTGTAGTTTATATTTAAAGTGCATCGAGAAAAATCAGGAGAAGCTGATTACTATCATCTTTTGTAATATATTCGTGTGCAGTATATACATACGAACCGATTAACATCCCGGATGACAGCGACGTAAACAGCGTCGATAATCGGCGCGTGCGCATATTCGGCAAATCGCGTGCGCGGCTACGGCCACGCCCCGCCTGTCTGATCCTTTCGTGAGCATTCGGCTAATCGATTTGGAAATCCGAGAATGAAAACTCACGAGGTTAATCCGAACACGTTTCCGTTCATTAGACCATGACTTCCGTCGATTATTACCATTTGTAATTTGACACAGCAGCTATTTAATTGACGAGAGATGAGATGTAGAAAAAGCCGTTTTCACAGAGAAACGATTTGTGGGCAATCACCTGTGGACCAAGACCGCTCGGCTAATTGTTACTTAAACTGTGGGCCGCGCAAAAAATGAATAACGACAGACCATCAATCAGGCGGATTTCGCGAAAATTGGAAAAATAAAATAATACATATATTTTATTTTTCAACGAGTCTGAAATAAATTCGGTAGATTCGAATTAATGCGAGATGATGATGTAGGTCGCACATTTTATTAGTCACACTGTCTATTTTATACTGACTAACTAGCATTTGCGTCTGATTAGGTCCAATTATTGAATTTTTCATGGTGATTGTGTTATTTAGAAAAAAAAACATAGTTATTTTAAAAATCACAGTTTAAGAATAACGGGAAACGATCCGTCGTAAAAATGAGTTGCATATTCCGTGGATCTAATCTAGACAGTATGCCTCGTTGAAATCGCATCCGATTAATTACATTTTTAATTGGCCGCTCATGTTAACCCTTTGAGCGCAACACACAACAAATTAATTGATGGATGGATAATGTAATTGTGTACGAAAATTATTTCCACCACATTTAGATGCTAGATAATACTAATGTTTTAATTAAGTGTATAAATTGACAGTCGATTATGATGCGTCGGTATTTCGCAGCCGTTTTAGATGGATCGATAAGCGTCGTCGTCGTTAATCAAATGAAAATCTCGATTTTCCTCGCGAGAATTGAGGATTTTTAACACTCGAAATGAGACTGCGTCGTGCTCCAATTGCAAAATGTGCTTCTGGCATAGAAAAAAAAGCGTGATGCTATACTTAATATACATATGTAATTGAAATAATTTTCGGCGGCGATATAATATTATGCATTATGTGCGCGAAATTGACCCGAGTGAATAATTGGCGGTGGAAAAAAAGGCGCACAATTTTCCGTCTGACATACCTGACCCAGTATCCTAAGTTTGGTCAGATCGCATTCAGCAAGGGCGGTATCTCGATTGGAATTGTTACCGTTTGCAATGTGGACTCGGTTGTGAAAAAAATGGCCTCTTTCACTTTCCATTCACGTGCTATTGTTGCCAGACCGCTACATGCATTCTATCGTAACGAAATTATTTGCTGCTTTGTTCAGAACATTGTGTGTTACAAGTACCGGAAAAATGGAAACATTACATCTCTAAATACACACGATTTTATTTTGCACGGCTTTCAAATAACACTGATCACAAAACGCATGAAAATACTATCAAGAATATCAGAAAAACCAGTGCAACCAATGTTTATCTGCAAATCCCATGTAAACGGATGCGTTTTACTCGGATAGCGATACTGAAATTAAATCAAAAATATGTATTACATGGAACTTATCTCTCAATTTTGTATGGACATCATACTTCGTTTAACACGGCAATCTACTGAACGTATCTCTCGTACATTCTGGGTCTATTTTGGACACCAATATTTTGATTTTTCTCGAATAACTCTTTTAATATAAATCTTACATGCCACAAACTGCTTGTAATTATTTTTTCAAATTTTATTTCAGATTATTATCCTTGGAAATTAATTATGGAGAAATTCACTACTGAGCAACGTGTTAAAATATCGAATTCTATATAGAAAACAAACGATCAATTGTGCTAACGCAAAGAACCTACACTTGTCATTTTAGGGTCAGAAAACCTCCACATAAACAAACTATACGTCGTTTATACCAGCGGTTTCCAATTCGGGGGTCTATGAGTGATTTACCATGTGCTGGGAGGCCACGTTCACAACATTCAGCGTTCACGCTGACGCATTAAAGAAGAGCCTTCAATGTCAACTCGAAGGTGGTCCCAGCAGTTGGAGATGTCCCGAACCTCGCTCCAGAGGATTCAAAGGATGCTGCATGTCTATCCGTATAAGATACAGCTAGTGCAGCAACTGAAGCCAGCAGATTATAGGAATCGATTAGCGTATGCTGTCTAGATCCAAGAATTGACAAGGCAAGAAGCTGATTTTATTCACAAACTCATTATATGTTAACATACAAAATATGCGATTCCAGGGAACAGAAAATCCAAGAATAGTCTGTATCCCGTAAAAGAAGCAGTTTGGTGTGATGTAACTGCAGGAAGGGTTCTTGGACCTTACTGCTTTGAAGATGAGGCAGAAAACGCTCTAACCATCACTGGCGAAAGGTATCGAGAAATGCTGGAGAATTTCGTGTGTACTCCAGTCTTGGACACACCAGAGGTATGGTGGCAGCAAGATAGTGCTACTGCCCATACAGCTCGTCTAACAACTAAACTCTTAAGGCAAATTTTTGGGGGAAGGAAAATTTCGCGAAATTCTGAAATTACTTTACCACTACGCTTACCTGACTTATCTGCTCCAAACTTCTTCCTGTGGGTGTATTTGAAAGATAAAGTATACCGTAACAATCCTCGAACCATTCAGCAATTGAAGGCCAACATCCATGAAGAAATTGAAGAAATAACACAAGAAACAAACAAAAATGGTGGTTATTTAAGGGATGTAATTTTCAAAACTGAATAAAAATCATTTCCAAGAAGTGTGGTTTTCTGTTTATAAAAGAATAAAAGTGAATTATTAAGAAATGAAAAAGTTATTCTATTTTAAAAGGGTGTTGTGACTTTTGGGCCACCCTGTATTTGTCTATAAAAGTCTATAAAATAAATATTATAAATAATCATCGTCCTTAATTGTCTACAATTGCGAAAAAATATAAAAATAACAATATGTTTTTTCTCGCTCGCATCCGGTACGATGTGTCGAATATGAGTGACACGTGCTGCGAGAACTTAGCCTGCGGCGAGACATCGCCGAGAGGGTTGTCATTTACGCGTAAAAAAATCCAAAATATCGACTAAATTATGAAGCATACCATGATTAATTATTTTATTTGAGAATAATCTATTTAAAAAATAAGATTTGACTTGATGCTTGGGGTATCTTAGAGACCCCCTTTTAGAGAAACTACACAAACTATCTGCTGAATGAATAGACTACGAAGATGCCATATTTAAGCTAAAAGAATTTTTATTATTTGTCCTAGTACAAAAGGGTAGAAACTAGTTTTTTCTTTTTTATGTAAATAGAATAAAATATTCATATATTATTACGATTCGAAGCGTATTCGTATAAGCGTATATATATAAAAATAAAAACAACAATATGTTTTATCGCGCTCGCATCCGGTACGATGTGCCGAATGCGAGTGACATGTGGTGCGAGAGCTCAGTCTGCGGCGAGACATCGCCGAGATAGTTGTCATTTACGCATCAAAAAATCCAAAATATTGACTAAATTATGAAAAATATCATGAATAATTATTTTTATCTTTAGAAGTGATTCAGACGCAATATCTTTTCAATGTTGACAAAACGTCGCCTTTTCGTTTTTTTTTCTGACCATTTACGATAAATACGGGGGGATTTTGACATCTAAAATGGCTACCAATGTCAAAATACGCCATTTTCAAATCAATATTTTAAATAAAATGTCCCAAAATGATAAATATTTAAATAAAAATTCATTTGTTTTGAAAAATGGCGTTATTTTGTTTTTCGGCCATTTTGAATCTGATTGAATTTTAAGTTTATGTTGAGATAAACACTATAGAGCGCGCGAAATTCGAAAATTCCAATTACTTTCGATCGAACATACTTCTATATATTAATATAATATGAAAGCTTGTTATTAATAAATCGTTATACAAAAAAAACGCATCCTGTATTTCTAAGAACGATTCAATGTTTAATCAACGGATGTTACATTAATAGTCATAGTACATAAGAGCGTACATACAAAAGAGCTTGGCTATTTTTTTGTATTATTAATGTTAAATCTCAGTGTGTGGCAATGATGATGTGCATAGTTACGCTTTGTGGTCCTTAAAACCGTAACAATAAAACCGCAGGAATTTTCTGGAATATTATTTTCTGAATGAAACCGCGTCGAATCGGATTCGACGAGCAGAAATTAAAGAATCCATTCCTAGAATCTCTTTTAATTCGGCATCCCAATTCGGATGATGATTAATTGGACGGCGGATCGCTTCTTCGGCCACCATGTCCACAATAGAACAATGGTAGACATAAATAAAATCACCCAGTCATTATTGAAACCATACAAAAGGTAACCGGTTACTAATTTTCGCATGGTTATTTTTTTTTCCCTCCGTACAATACTGCGGTTTGGCATCGGATGCCATTAACGAAAGCGGTCGTAACTTATTAAGCATAGAAAGTAATTTCGGAAAAATAAAAACCGCAATCACTGATTAATCTCGCGGGTCTTTGACTTTCGTCCCGAAGTCGAAACAATCAATCCGATGACTACATTTTCAAATTAAATTACGCCTACGATTTATTTAAAAATATGACATGGCTGCATTTGGCCGCAAACGTTCGCGTTTACGATACTATCGATACTCAAACGATATTCGATAACATAAAAGCCTAATGAAAACGATGTGAAATTTTCATCGCGATGAAATCACGTACACTAAAAACTATCACTTTATAAATTAACAGTTTTATTGTTAAAAACAATATTAAATGCGGAAGCCACAATGGAGCAGCGCACGTGTTTCGTCGTAAATTTTTCACAATCTGAACAAAACTCTCGCCGAGGTCAAGTTCGTAGCCGTCGTCACTTTTTCTTTCAGTTCGTGCGGATTGTGTTTTGACCTTGAGAACAATATGAAAAAAATGGTGTGGCAAAAAAAATTATGACAATAACGCGAAATGTGCTCTGATTGTAATCATGAAATGTATACGTGCATCTGTGCAAATGAGAAAACGAAAGAGCGTCAAAGGTCAGAGATGGTGTCGTGTCGAAAACAATGGCGGATTAATTAAAAATCGCGAAACGACCGTTTTTACATTGCAATTTATTGAATCAGACGTCAAAATAAACGAGTTTAAATTAAAAATGGACCATAAAATAAATTCTAGACAGATAGAAAATGGAATATCTCTTGTCTATGCATGTCTAGATAATATATAGAAGAAAGAATGGGGAGACAAGAGGAATTGAACAGAAAGAAACTACACAAACTGAATGAATAGACTACAAAGATGCCGTATTTAAGCTAAATGAATTCTTCTTCTTTGTCCTAGTATAGAAGGGTACAAAATTAGACCTCTTTTTTTTATAGAAATACAATAAAATATTAATACATTATTACGATTCGAAGTGTTTGAAATAATGGAGTTCAAGAGGCACTTATAGCAGGGGCGCACCGTCCATATGGCCAGATTGTGCGGTACACACAGGCGCCAAGATGGAAAATTATAAATATAATGTAGGGATCAGGCACACCAGACGTACATAAGAGCTAATTGAAGTTATGCACACATGTGTCGGACACTGTCGGGGCCCTACTGTCGAGGAGAGAAAGATCGCCTTCCGAAGTTCATCTCGAAGAAGTAAGTGGAAGGCAAACGATGGTTGGGTAGAAAGAAGCTATATTGGCTAAACAACTGTACCAGTTTAGGAGATCTAGAACTGTCTGAACTTGCGAATGACAGTAAATTATAAAAAAAAAGACAAAAAAACTCCACAATAATATGTTAAACACAAGAGAATGTTATGTTTCTTAAAAAGATTGTTATTGATGATGAGAAGTGGATCTTAAACAACAACTTGAAGAAAAACGTTGGGTAAACAAACCCTCGCCAGCCGCAAGACCGAAGATGTATTCTTTACAAGAAAAATTGCAGCTATCAGAGATAAAAATTTACGGTTTTCCAATCCTCTTCGGTCGATAGATGTTGTTACTTGGGAGCTCAGATCGATGATTGAATTTCTGAGAACACATGACTCAAGCAGATGGAAAGGCGAACAACACTGGAATCGCTCTCGCGAGAATCATGCCAAGTCTGGGTGGTCCAAAGCAGAAAAGAAAACTGCTCTATGCAAACGTCGTCCAGTCTGTACTCTTGTACGAATCACCAATATAGCCTACAGCCAAATGAAGCCATGAAGATTGAGAGATTAAGGAAGAATCTCGCAAGAGTACAGAAGCAGAGTACGCTGAGAACGATCTTGGCATACTCGACAGTGTTATAAAACGCTGTGTTGGTGCTAGCCGGTCTACTACCAATATACTTGCTTGCGGAAGAGGCGAGAACCTGAAGCAAGGAGGAACAAACCCCGGAAAAAGTGCGCCTTCAGCTATTGGAAAGGTGGCAGGATCGCTGAGACGATACAATAAACAGGCTAAGATGCTATTCACATTTACCGGGATAGTCAAGCTTAATAAAGAAGAACCGAAATGTCAAGACGGTCGACAACTAACGGCGATGGAGAAGGACCCGTGGTAGGAGTACTACCCAAAAGTAAGCCACCATAACGAAGAATATCGACAATACCGTGTGGTCGGTTTGAAGTGGAAGAGGGGTTTTAGACGGTAAGAATTTGGCACTGCTGTCTAATAACATCGAAAATAAATACAACGAAACCTCGATCTATCGTTTTTATCTTTGACTGTGACTATAAAAAATAAATTAATGTGAAAAAATTCTAATAAATCAAAATTTGATTATTGATTTCTATATTATTTTCTTAGATTTAATGTAATGACATTAAAAATCTTTTAATTTAGGCCTAAAACCGCATTCGTCATCACTTTATATACTGGTACACAACCTTTTTCTCGCGGATTCCACTGCGAATGTTTGTTGCGTGCGCAGAGGTGTGCCGTTCATTGTGCGGCGCACACAAGATTGTGTGCGCCGCACAATCAAGCACTGACAAGTTACTGACTGACACACTGTGCGTGCGTACATGGCCGATAGATATCACGCATCTAGCGAAAATCGGCGATACCATCCTTTATTTTACGATCATTATATCGGGTATTTTTTTATGAAAATGAAGATCGATTTTCTTATAGTGAATAAATATTTTATAAAATTATATTTTGTCAATTCTGGTCCAATACCTCTTGCCATCTTTCTGGCAGTAGCATGATTCCACGCTCATATTTTTTTTGTTCTTTGCTGGCAAAAAACTGATCCAAGTGATTTTTGACCTCCTCATTTAAAGTAAAGGTTTACCGTCTAAAAAAAATTGTAGAGACCGGAACAAATAATAATCAGAAGGTGTCAGATCTGGAGAATGTGGTGGCTGTGGTAGTATATCCCATCCAAGTTGTAAAAGCTTTTGGCGAAACAAACTTGTATGAGGTCTCGCATTATCTTGGTGGAACACTACACCTTTTCTATTGATCAAATCCGACCTTTTCTGTTTAAGTGAATCACTCAATTTGTCCAGCTGATGACAGTACACTTCAGAATTGATCGTTGTGTTGTCCGGCAGAAGCTCAAAAAAAATGATTCCTTTGAAATACCACCCAACAGATAGCATCACTTTTTTTTGATGAATATCGGCTTTCGAAGTGCTTTGAGCCGGTTCATCTTTTTTACTCTAGCGTTTAACATTGTTGTAAACAACCCATTTCTCGTCCCCAGTGATGATGTGCTTCAAAAATGGATCATTTTCTTGACGTTTGAGAAGCAAATCACAGACTTCAACGCGACGGCACAAATTTCTTTCCGTAAGAACGTGAAAAACCCACATGTCGAGGTTTGAGATTAAACCTAGGCGTTTCAAATGATCATGAACGGTCTTCATATATACATCTCCTCCATACACATCGGATATTTTTTTTCTTGCTTGAACAGCATTTTTATCTTTCCGAACAGCCCAATAGAATCGCCTACCATCTCATAATTCTTCATGTTCATAAACGCTTTAATTCCATGCATATAAATGAAATACATTTCAATATCGCTGGTTTAAAATCTCAAAAGACAACATCTTGCGGATTGATTGATTTGAATCGGATTAAAATAATTGTATTAATTTATTTAGGCATTGCTATACAAGGCACGCATCATTAGAACAGTCAGCATTCATCAGTAGGCGTTACGCGCGTTATTTCGAGACGCGATCGCCATGGCAACCGAATAAGGCGATTTATTAAAAGTCCAGACTTTTTTTCGTTTGTCTCTCTGTTTATAAACACGAGCACGGCGTGGGACTCGACGGATGACCCGACGGGACCCGCGACGACAGACAATGAAACGTTTTACCACCGCGGCCACAATGGCGGCGGCGCACCACCATCCTCCGAGATAATCGTTGTGGTTTTTGAATGAAAATTTTTAGAAACCGAGAGTGATTTTATCGTGCGGGCCCGCTCACTTGCTCTCCGGGTAATGGGAGAAAATTAAGCATTTTCAAATGCGTAATTTGAGTATCGATCGTATCTGTACGTGCTCGGCGGTCATTAGGGAATTAACGCGGTGCGAGATCTCGTGACGTGAGGATTTTTAATTTGATTAATTTTGATGATACGTGTAAACGGCGATCGGATCGGTTGCCCGCAAGTTCAAGGACACGGTGTGGCAATGATGGCCTTTTTTTTGCTTTCTAATTTCGTGGAGATGTACCGTGGGTTGTAACGTAGGTGTTGCCGCACGGAGACGAATTAATCGCATCGGTTTTTATGGAAGCGTATGCAGATTTGTCTTGGGACATGTTCGCCAATTATGTTTCTAGAAACGTCATTACATGATTTAATATATGTATATTGAATATCTGCAAACAAAGAGGAAAAAATCCAACAGAGGAAGATCAGGACTATAAGATTTGAAAAGGTGTTTCGAGAGCCATTATTGGATCACTATCAAAATAAGGGTTGAACAATCGCGAGAACTTATCGTAGTTCATATTGGTTTAAGGAAAAGACAATTTTACGTACAATAAGTACTACTACTTTAGCTTCGGTGTATCCTATTTGCAGAAGATACCGCTCTAGTCAGTGCCAATGTGTTCAAATTTGAAGGTAAACCTAGAGAAGCTAGAGAAGACCCCTAAAATATACGAGCTCATAGTCTTTTCAGGGATCTTCAATGAAAAAAACTTAAAGCTAGATAGGATGGCCGATAAACTAATGGAAAATTTTAAATACCTAGCTTCCTATTTTGACAGTGAATGCTTATATGGGTTCTCCCACTGAAAAGTCATTACTTTTGTAAGTAGGATGAAGAGTTCCGAGACGCAGAGCGGAAGGAAAACCTTGAAGACAATGAGGAGACATCATCAAACGATTTCAAGTAATAAAATGCTTATTCTAGTAAGATGCTCATTGAAGAGTTGAGGCCTAAATTTCGAGTTAATTATTCATTATCACGTGAACTGCTTCCCATTTCTCATGCAGTTTGCCTACTTCTTTTTTAAAAAAAGTCGATTTGGAATACAATCAACTAAATTATAGCGCTGATATAAGTTTCTTCACGCTATAGAAGACTAAGCAGCAATACAAAATTTGGATTTATTTTGTATATTTACCGAAATAAATACAACAAACATTTTTCCATATCACATATTTCAAATGACCTTGTTCTATTATTAGTTTGTTCACACGCGCGTGTTATATTTTGTTCTTAACTCAAGGGCGTTGACCTTTATTTTGTACGACAATGTATCTATGATTTCGAAAATTTAACATTTCATAAAAAAAACGGCGCGCTAAAAAAATCACTATAGGAGGGACTGTTGCAAACGCTATAGAAAATCGCCCTATAGCAGGAACGCTATAGAAAAGTTTACTGTGCAAATAGTTTTATGTTGGAAACAATTTTAAAAATGTAGAGATAAAAATCGGAGCGAAGTTTGTAAAACTTTGGCGTATATGGAGAATGTGAAAAAAACCTTTATTAGAAAAAAATGCTGGTTCAGAATTAAAACACTTATGGTTTTCAATTTAGATCTAATTCCAAAAACGTTTTTCTCGTAGGATATCCTCCATAGACCTGAAGAGATAATAATCAGGTGGAAGAAAGTATAGCAAATACGGAGAGTGTGAGAGAAAACTCTTTTGCAAAAAATCCTGGTTCAGAATTAAAACACTTATAGTTTTTAATATAGATCTAATTTCAAAAACACGATATTTTCGTAGGATGTCCTCCTCGAACCTTAAGAAATAATAATGAAATAATACGAATTTTATCGTATGTGGAGAATGTGAAAAAAACCTTTATTAGAAAAAAATGCTGGTTCCGAATTAAACCACTCATGGTTTTTAATTTAGATCTAATTTCAAAAAAAGAGATAATATTCCGATAAAACGAATTTTGAGGAATATGGAGGATGTTATAAAAAATCCATGTTTTTCAATTTAGATCTAATTCCAAAGACATTTTCCCCTTATTGGTAATAATCAGATTGAGTGAAATCTTGACAATATAGCAGTTGTCAAAAACCATTTTAACCGCACTGTGGACGATTTAGATGCAAGTTTCAGCAAAAATTTCCAATGATTTTAGTCGATTGTGGATTTATGAGTAGTTTATGTTCATTTCCTTAATTATTATTGCTTGATTTACATCGTTAAAATCAAAACCGACATCTGTCTTCTGTCAGAAATGTATAAACCATAATTTTGGATACGAAAATTAATCATTTAATATATATTTTGATCTGAATAATTTATTATAATTTTTATGACAATGAAAAAAAATCAAATGGTAGCATTTCTGCTAAACAAATTCTATTTCCTGCATATACGGCTTATATTAGTATCGCTAACCGGTTAATTGCCTGCTTTTCCAGTATTCGGACGTGCAATAAAAATAATTTACGAACCAATCCATAATAATAAATTAATTTGGCATGGCATTTAAATCGGAGGCGATTGTATTTAGCGAAATTGGAGGTGCATTAACATAATACAATCCCGTGCCAGATCTCAGCTGGGTAGTGACGGTTCGCTGGTTTGGCCATAACAGCGCCTCTCCACATCGGCCATGATAATATGAGCCATAAATCAATTCCACACACACCGGTTAAATCTGCGATTATCGATCTAGAAATATGTATTATCTCCGAATGGATTATCCCACGATTGCAGTATTGGAAATATATATTTTTTTTACGCAATCGCACAAGACGATTGAATGACCATCGTAACGATTACAATCGAAACCGAAATGCTCTTTGTGGATCTTTCTTTTCCGGTCAATATTGTGAATTGATCCGGAAAAAGTGAGGATAATGTAATCGTCTCCATCACGGATAATTTAACACCGAAATGACTAAATCGATTGATGGCTCAACCACTTCGGACGAACACTTCCCGGTGCTACTTTAAAAACAGCGATAAAACACGAGATGATCTCGTTTTAATATAATTATAATGTTGTATAAAAAAATAATTCCACATCATATAAAAATATTTCATTTATTAAATAATAAAAAATGGATTATGTCATTGATGGGAAACGAGCAATTATTTGCTTCAATCAATCGCAAATTTCATATTTTTGCACTCACTGTCGTTTTCCTTCCGCGTGCAATCGTAACAACGATGACAGCAATAATTTCTAATGTTAAATCTGTTTTTTTTTTTATTTATTTAATTCAAGATAAAAGTCAAGGCTTGCGAAATTGAAAAATAACCATAATTAAGTTCAAGTCAATGACTTTACCGAGCTAATTATATCGCATCGAAATGCCATATGATTAAAATCATAACGGAAATAATATATTTTTTTGTCGATCGATTAAAATACGTATCCTTTTGTTCGTTTTTATTTTTAAATAATTATCAAGAGAAAATTGTCTCTCTCATGACGAAGTTTATGCCCACTTTCTATTGTCTTGACTTGAAAACCGGAGAACAATTAAAATGTGATTAATCAACGGGTCTCGCGGACAAATTGCATTTTAACTGCAGAATAAAAGGCTGAGCTCAGATACATACATTCAATTGTCAACCAGACCAGAACAATGCCGCTTGCATCGGATCGGTTGACAGATATGACATATTATTATGATTTTCTAAAAAAAAACTGTATAAAACTGCACCAATCTCAAAAAAAGAAAGTGATAGAATCTTGCGGTTAAAGCAAAATAAGTATTATCCGCCATTTTGATAAAAATCGCGATGTCGGTAATGTAGAAATCTATTTAATCACAATGAATTTATTTAACAACAATAATCTGATTGATGAATAATAACAGCAGAGATGTCAAAATATGTTTAAATCATGCACGCGATTATGAATGAAATTATTATAATATCAGATGATCATAAATAATTCACATCCATGCTTATAATATGAAATCATGTTAACATAACCTCAAATATGAAATCGTATATCAAAACAAATGAATTAAATAATCGCCATTTTGTATTACAGGTCATAACAGCTTATTATATGTCCTTCATTTCACTTGCGGATGCGTTCTGCTATTGAGATTGAATAATGAGAAAACAGGATGCAGATTTGTATTCTGTTTCGATATCTGAAAGCCGATTTCAAATATTCAAATACATTCTATATACAGCTTAACAGGTCACAGCCTTCGATCTAAAAATCAATTGGCGACATTAACTTTGCATATGACCGCGAATCGCAATGTTTCTATTTATTCCCGCTGCTGCTTGCTGTGTTGCGCGATGGTATCGATTATTAATAAGAATCCAGGGCATATATCATCGTTTCTGAGAGCAATCGAAGAGGAGGCCGATCCGGCGAGTGGGAAGGCCGCATCTGAATCACCGCAGTCCTTTGTTCACCTTTGTTTTTCGAATCACGCCAGTGGCGGCACGTGATTCTAATGCGATCGCCGTGTGAATGGACAGCTTTTCACACGTCTGCCGTCCATTCTTTCGGCAGAATGTTAAAAAAAAAAGACACCGACAAGGGCAAATCGACAAAGGCGAGGAATTCTTTTAAGAGCATCTCGAGATCGATGCTCATTAGCTGTGATCCGCGCTTCCGTCGGCAGTATGGTAAAATGGAAAGACTCACTTTCTAAAAACAATGCCGTTTTTATCTGTGTTTTTTTTTATTTATTCATCAGACGCAATTTGTAATCAATGGCGAATGCGATCGCGCACTTTCTTATTGTTTATTGCTTCGAATCAAAATAATAACAATCGTTAAAAAAAATGTAGCAATTTGTTGCGAAATAAATTAATTTCGCAGTGCACGCGAACGCTTCGTGCCCTTGGAGCGTGCCAAAGGGTCCAGAATGCACTTCCGCAAACAGAACGGCCTAAGTGCATTACTCTGCCCAGAGTTCTCTAACGGAACTCGCACCAATTACTGCTCTCACCTTATGAATATTCATGGTGCAAATTCATATTCGCCATATTTATTATTGTAGAGGTGATTCAATGCATAAACACAATTTATCGAATGTAATTTTGCAGAAAATATTATCGTGGCATCAATAAAATTAATTAAAATAATTCGAAAATTGCCATTTAAATATAATATTTTACCGAAGCAAATTAGGCTCATTATCTCATTAAGTTATGCAAATATTATCTATAACCGATATACCAAGTTTTTTTTACTAAAAAAAAATACTACAATGTTTTCGAGGATATTTTGAATAAAATTAATATATTATTGAGAAAAATACTAGATCTATATAAATATTATCGTGAAAAAAACGGTGAATTTTCAGTGTTTTTATGTACAGCCAACCCTCCTATAGCGCTCCTTGCTATAGAGCGGCGTGTGTGGCAGTAATTTCTATAGTGCTCCTTTCTAGTACGTAGTACTCTAGTCTCATAAAACTATTGAAATATAATCTTTCTCTAATGTGCCTTTTTTACAAATTTTCAGTGGTATGTTTTCTTGATAAAACCCATTTTTTTAACATTACGATAAATGCATAAATATTCAAGTCTGTTTCTAAGTATTTGTAAATAATCCAGGCACATTATCTCATATAGCTATACAAATATAATTTCCGATTTGTTTATACAATATAATACTTCCATTATCTATTTTTTAAATATATTATACACGTTTAATCTAAACACACACCTAAACCTGGATTTACGCGTTAGATAAATTCCACGAAAAAGCCGCCCAAAAACGACATGAAACTCATAAAAAATGTAGGGCGTATCCCTACATTCCAAAAAAGCCACGTAAAAACAGAACAGTTTAAAATTATATATTTTTTCCATTTTGCTATAGTTCTATATTTATCAACCTTCGTTAAAATATCTTGAAACGTATGTTTAATGTTTAGTTTTATTCCTTCAATGGTTGAGATGATCCTGATTTAATAAGCAGGATCTATTTATCTAAGATTAACATTAGGATGTTGTATACCATTTGAATGACCAGGTGGGTTATCCAAAAGTACCAAAACATTCTTTAAACATTGATGTCGTCAGCCAATCTTGTATGTTACAGGACGATAGTCCACCCTCATACCCTTTAATGGTCGGGGCTAGAGAAGCGAGAGGGTCAACTATATTGTGTTATTTTCAATCATATTCTACATGGTCCATTTGGATAATTAGCATTACTCCATTCCACAACTGTACATCAATATCAACGGAGCGGGAGATTCTGGACACCGGAAAATCGTAAAAATCAATACTTTGGACAGATCCTACGACAAGAACGATCTTAAGAAATAGAAGTTATTCATTGCTGGCTCTTTATTGCGAGTTTTTTTTAAACTGTCGAGGTTTAAGAAAGTAAAAAAATCCAAGGATTAACAGGGTTTCAAAATATATGTTTACAAACAAACCAATAAATAAACTGATCCAAGTTATGTGAAGTGTTCTAAAAAAAACCTTCCAATTAAAATGATCTTCCATTAAAATGGCTAACTTATCATTGGTACCATAATCACTTTGATTAGCCACATAACCAAACATTAAATGAATAACAACCTTTTGCTGATAAACTAAACCAATCAAAATCAATTAAAATACCAAATCAACCGATATATTATATGTGAATATAAATATTAGGCCGCTATCGGATTTCTCACCACAGAATCAGTATGTAATGGGAAGGAAAACCCTAAACTAGTCTAGATACTTTTGTTCATCTTATTTCTTTTTAGAGAACCCTCTATTTGAGGAGGTCTTTTCCACAATGAAAGGATTGCGACAAGGTTAATAATCACTTGAGACTTGTAATAAGCAGATAACGCGTACAGAAGATGAAGAGAATATGTTGATACAAAATAAATGGAGTGGAGTCAACTCCAAAACATCATGTTTTTAATTAAAATAATACTTGCCTAAAACCTGTACATCTGGTCTCTAACGGATTTCTCATCACAGAACCAGTATTCTCTGAGAAGGAAAACCCTAAACTGATAAATCGTCAAGATTCGATACTATCGCTCCTCTTCATTTTATATAGGCGACCCTCTCTTTGAAAAGGTATTACTCATGATTACAGTATTGGTATTGTGCTACACGATTAATAATCATTTGCGACTTGTGACGAATACCGAAGCAACCCCTTTCTACTTGCCTGGATACCATTGTGAGGGTAAAATACGATACTAACAGTGGTAGAAGATACATGTCCGATGCCAGCAATGTTTAAGAGAGGGTGCGAGACTCAGGTTCTTCTGGCCTCTTTTTAATTAAAATAATGCATCTCTAAAATCTGTACATCTGGTCTCTATCGGATTACACACCACAGAACCAGTATGTAATGGGAAGGAAAACCCTAAACTAGTGTCGATACTTTCATTCATCTTATTTCTTTTTAGAGAACCCTCTATTTGAGGAGGTCTTTTCCACAATGAAAGGATTGCGACAAGGTTAATAATCACTTGAGACTTGTAATAAGCAGATAACGCGTACAGAAGATGAAGAGAATATGTTGATACAAAATAAATGGAGTGGAGTCTACTCCAAAACATTGGAGTGGACTCCTACATCCAAACTTTTTAATTGATATGTTTTTAATTAAAATAATGCATCAATAAAATCTGTATACCTGGTTTATAACGGATTTATCATCACAGAACCAGTATTCTCTGGGAAGGACAACCCTAAACTGATTTCTGATAAATCGTCAAGATTCGATACTTTCGCTTCTCTTCATTTTATGTAGGGAACGGAGAAGGTATTTTCGCGACATATTTGTGCGACAAGATTAATAATCACTTGCGACTTGTGACGAATACCGAGGCAAACCCTTTCTACTTGCCTGAATACAGTTGTAAGGGTAAAATACGATACCAACAGTGGTAGAAGATATATGTCTAATGCTAGAAATGTCTGAGAGGGAAAACTCTTTACAAAAAACCTCATAAAGTCACGCGTAAGAGTCAGATTCCTTTGGCCTCGAGTGTCTCGTGGCTTTCAAATGATGATGATGATGGCATAGATAAGGATACCGATACGAATATTCAAATATTCGAATAGCCAAAGTTACGAAATTGATTCGCAATTATTTTTTTTCGCTGCTTTTTCTTTGAAATTCGCTTTACATCGATTAATATCTGTTTTAATAGGAGTGGCGAATCAGAATTTCACACTTTTTTCGTAATAAAATATTCAGTTATATATTTCCTTGCGCAATTTACGGTTTTTGGAATATTTTATAAAGTATTCCTACACTTGCACCGAAGATCACTGTTAGTTACTGTTGGGTAATTGACCGGGCAGAGTCGACGGAGCGAAGCTTTTTGCAGATTATCTTACCAGTTACATTTTAGCGAGTTGCATCAATGCCGCTCGATGCCCAGGATCGAGCAACATTTAATTATGCCAAATATGTCCATAGCGGCATAAATTTGGATCAACGTGCGCCATATGGCATACATTTTTTTTTTTCGGCATGAGTCAATATTGATTGAGAGTTCGTTCTTTTTGTGCGTTAATGGCGAATTAATTCACACGCCGCGAAGTTAATCAATCAAAAATTTGCGGGCCAAATGTACATTTGGCATAATAACTGTAATTAAAGACGCAATATGAATAGATGCAATGATACGCGAAGGAAAAAAAATATATGTCGCAATGTATGCCGAACGTATATTGTGTTTAACGATCGATGCCAAATTTTTGACATATATATACATTGTGCCGTTAATTATTAATGTGCATGGAATTAAGGACAAATTTTTCGGTCATTAACTTGTAACATAAAAAAACAGAGTTAAAATGAATGAGTCGACGAACATGGCAGTTAAGGCAAATATTTAACTAGATAAGAATAATTAGAATTAATCGTTCGTATAATATTTGTTTCCAGATTATGATAGTCGCGGGAGGAAATTGTGTCATCGGGCCTCGCTCGATACTATCGACGGTATCGATGCTCGATATTTTTTTGAAATTCGAGCCAAAGGTCTCGCGATGATCTCCTCTGCAATTTATTAAAATTAGCGTTTCGATTCAATACTTAATCCATCATGGCCGACTGACAAGTGGCGTGAGACCTGTCGTCGCACGTAACAATACTCCGCAATATGTGCGACAGAAAGTATTGTTCGACACACTTTCTATTATAGAATCTCGACAAAACTGGCATAATCACACATTGAGTCAATGGATATCGAATCGAGCAGTATTTTCAGAATGGTTTGCCGTACTACTTTGTAATATAAAGGCGGTGTGTGAATAATTATGAAGAGTACATACTTGCGAGATTCGGTTTGAATATTTTTTTTTATTAAAAAATAACTAATAACTGTATATATCCATAATCAACCTCTCTTACTATTTCTCTAGACCTTCTGATTTGAGGTAAAGGCTTTACCATCTAAAAACAAATTGTAGAGACCGGAACAAATAATAATCAGAAGGTGTCAGATCTAGAGTATATGGTGGATGTGGCAGTATATCCCATCCAAGCTGTAAAAGTTTTTGGAGAGTTAACAAACATGTATGAGGTCTCGCATTATCTTGGTGGAACACTACACCTTTTCTATTGATCAATTCTGACCTTTTCTGTTTAAGTGAGTCATTCAATTTGTCGAGCTGATGACAGTACACTTCAGAATTGATCGTTGTGTTGTCCGGTAGAAGCTAAAAAAAACGACTCCTTTGAAATCCCACCAAATAGATAGCATCACCTATTTTTGATGAATGATTTTATGATGAACTCCATGATTTCTTGCGCTTAGCATAGTTGAAGACAACACATTTCTCGTCCCCAGTGATGATGCGCTTCAAAAATGGATCATTTTCTTGACGTTTAAGAAGCAAATATTCGATCAATTTAATCTCTCAGCGATCTCACGAGTTGTTATTCGCCGGTTTGCATCAATTAATGCCTTTATTGTGTTTTCATCAGCTTCAACTGGTCTTCCAGAATGTGGTAGATCGTCAACATCAAAAATTTCGGATCGAAATTTTGCAAACCAGTTTTGGCACTGGCGTTCTGTCAATACATCTTCTCCATACACATCGGATATTTTTTTTCTTGCTTGGCAAGCATTTTTTCCTTTTCGATAGTTAAAAAGTAAAATATGCCAAAAATTCTGCTTTTCACTTTCCATATTTGAAAGGATACTAACCAAAAACTACTGCGTACAATCAATCGAACTCTTTCTTAAGCAAGCCTTGCTAAATCAGCTGTCAAAATATATAATTACTATTTTAACTTGTGAAGTTGGCTTTAAATTGTAGATACACAACTGTCCGGTGAAAAATACGTCAATTGACGTCGTGTCCCACGCGACATCAAAAAAATGACCGCAATTGACACAGTGTCCGCGAATATGTTAACACTTTCTTTCTAGTAAAATAATTAATTGTGAATTTGGATGTGATTTGAATAGAGTCAGTCCTCGACTTGCGTGATTAATTTGTTTTGAAGGCTTTCGCGTAAGTCGAAAAGTCGCATAATTCGAGGAAAGCACAAAATTTGATATGTGAATGTAAAATAGGTCAAGAAAATATTATTTATTGGACATATTGCACATTTATTGGACAGTGTTGCAATATCATTATTCAATGCTTTTGTAACTTTTGTAAGTCGAAGTCTGACTGTATACGTATATCGAATTATTGATTATTAAAGTATTCGTTCGAATATTAATTTTAATTTTTAGGAGGGTATTGTAGTATATTTAAGATGATTTTCATGATTTTCCATGAGAATTGTAAATATTAATTGCGGAGAGCAAATAATTTGCTAAAAATATGGCACCGAAAATAGTTTATTTTAAGTTTTAATTGTTAAAGCTGTATTCATTTGTAAAATTATCGTTGATGGCTTAATTAAAGACTTCAAAATAATTATTTTGGTAAATTTAGGGATTTAATTGCCTGAATTTGCATAAGATTTTTATCTAGAATTATAGATTCAGTCTAATATTTTTTTCATACTTTTATGATTATTAGTTTCAAGAAGGGTATATTAATTATTTGTTACACGGTTATGTATAAATCATATATCATCAATTTATCTAATAAATAAAAAGGAATATAGTGTAACAATTAAGCCGAATTACTCACAAAAACTATATAAAAACAGATAAAATAAGAAAGGAGACGAATAATTGAATATTCGACTATTCGAATATTCGATATGAAACGGATAATTGTGAACCCAAACTATGGATGAGGAATATAGTGTAACAATTAATCCGAATTACTCACAAATACTATAATATAAAAACAGATAAAATAATAAAGAAGACGAATAATTGTATATTGGGATATTCGACTATTCGAATATTCGGTATGAAACGGATAATTTTTAACACAATCCATGAACGAGGAATATAGTTTAACAATTAACCCGAATTATTCACAAATACCATATAAAAAATACAAGAAACATAATTATTTATAGATCTTCTTTATAGAAGACGAATAATTGGATATTCGACTATTCGAATATTCGGAATGAAACGGATAATTGTGAACACAAACTATGGATGAGGAATATAGTGTAACAATTAATCCGAATTACTCACAAATACTATAATATAAAAACAGATAAAATAATAAAGAAGACGAATAATTGTATATTGGGATATTCGACTATTCGAATATTCGGTATGAAACGGATAATTTTTAACACAATCCATGAACGAGGAATATAGTTTAACAATTAACCCGAATTATTCACAAATACCATATAAAAAATACAAGAAACATAATTATTTATAGATCTTCTTTATAGAAGACGAATAATTGGATATTCGACTATTCGAATATTCGGAATGAAACGGATAATTGTGAACACAAACTATGGATGCGGAATATAGTGTAACAATTATTCCAAATTATTCACAAATACTAATACGAATAATTGGATGTTCGACTATTCGAATTTTCGGAATGAAAAAATACCTTTTTCCACTGATTTTTATAGTGATTTTGTTGTAAGAAGGCATTCTTTAAAAGTATAAAAAAAAAGAAAAAAAAATAAATCGTTTTCTCTGCACTATGAGATTTTATAAAAAAATAAATCCGAATTATTTACTAATACTAAAATAAATATATCAATCGAGACGGTTTAAAAATGAAGATTATTGCGGATCGGAGGTCAGTTGTTGGCCACCTCGTGACTCACCGGAGCACTTCCTAATTGTCGTGTGTGGCCAACGTCTGGTACGAGAGCGTGCAGACGGATGCACCACCACACGTCGATACGTTCATTAAGCCATTTCTTAGATCATTGGAGCAGAATGCAAACACTATTATTACGGTTCTTCTCCGTGGCGATCCGCGATCGTGGTACATTTCATTGAGCACAATTACAGAGAGAGAGATACACACAGGGAAGGAGACGAAATCATAATAATACGAATAGAAAAAATGAGAAAAATAACAACAACACATAACATAATAACAATATTTCACGATCCGTACGTGTTGCAATGCAATGATTAACATTTTTTTTACTGCAGCTGTATGGAATTCGATACCAGTATTTTTTTTCTTATTATTTACGCATACCGCAGGTGGTTTGCTATTGGAATTTTGTTTTAAATAATGGATTAGCCAAAATTCCTATGGATTCAGTCATTGTTTATCAATTGAAAATAGTAAAAAAATGCTAATTATGAAATCAGGCAACTGGATCATTGCAAAAATAATGTTTTTTTTCATTGTAATTGGGCGTATTTTGAAACAATTGACCTATGGTCATTTATTGCAGAAACGTAGGTATGCGTATCGCAATACAGTTGTTGAGATTATTAAAACGGCGAAATATAAATTGCGTATTGCACTAATTTCAATCCGAAAATTTGATACGGATTCGTATGTAAAAAAATAGCGTTATTTTCGTAACATGTGTATGTTGTGAATTCCCCTCACGTGTTTTTACGATATTTTTCGGGGGTAAAGAAGCGACAGACAGTAACCGAGTCGACGACCGACTTCCTGTTCCCCATTCTTTCGTACCGCAAGATCGCTCAAGGGTGAATTGGCCCATTTACCTGTCGCCTTGTTCCAGGTAGACCCGCCAAAACTCAACCGAAAATACGTGTCAATACATACCTTCGACAGTGAAATCCTTATTTAATTCCTTCACAAGCACTAATCACAATCACTATCGGTATCACCAGAGATATTTTGTGTGCGTTTTTTATTCGAACCGGCTGATATCTATCTCGAACCAATCTGACGCACAGTACGGTAAGATGGATTAACAGTTAACTTCTTTTACGTTATCGTACGTTTCGCCGCCGAAGATCAATCGTCGCGCACTCGTTTACGTATCGCGTACAGTTTTTCTTAATTTTTTCGATATATATCGAGTCGGCGCCGGTGTTTTGGTATCGGATTTCGAGTGTTGCGGACGGTGGATGCGGGACGGGCGTGCTTGGACCGCGCTCGTCTGTGCAGAACTGACTGCCACTTGGGCCGTGGCGTGCTGGCCGGAGGCGGTGGGGAGGCGGGAGGCGGGGGTCGGGCACTTATTCCGGCACCAGCTCGAGGAATCCGTCTTCGGACGCGATGTAAACAGTTCAGATTCAAAATCCATACTTTATTATTCACCAAATACAGGACTCTCTTACTCTCTGCTTACTTTTTTATTGACTTATGATTTTTACTGGTGAAAAAAAAATATTATCCAAAACAACGTTGTGATGCATCAGCCTCCGTATTCACCAGACATGGCTCTCTGCAATATCTTCCTATTCCCGAAGATAACAAAAAAAAAACAATAAAGAACGACGCTTGAGAGTGTACGGCGCTTGTGTGCAAAACTTCAATTAGCGCCCCGAACGTCTGGTGTGCTCGAAAAGATAAACTACGGGCAAATACTTATATTACGTTAGAAGAGAACAAACGAATACCGAGACAAACCCCCTCCTACTTGCCTGGACACAGTCGAGAGGGTAAAATCCGATACCAAGATGGTAGAAGATGTACGTCCAATGCCAGCAATGGCCAAGAGAGGTAAACTCTTTACAAAAAACCGCATACCAAGACGGCTCGGGTCCCCGCAGTATGGGAGACTCGAGTTCCTTTGGCCTCGACTACAATGCGAGAGTTTGGTAAGGTCCATGCCCTCAGCGAGTGAGAGCCTTGTGACTGGCAAATGATGATGATGATGACATATTTTATGTCGATTTTAAGCCATGTAATTGATTTTAATAAATTATTATTTCATATTTTCCCTCTTAATTATTCGGCGCCTGTGTGCGCCGCACAATCTGGCTATATGGACGGCGCGCCCCTGTATCAACCCTTAATTCAGTTGAATTAATTAATATTTTTTAAGTATACGTACACGGTTCAGGAAAATGAATCGTTTTATTTTTTTGACACCGCTTAAAACAATCAAAAGTAACAAAAACATGATTTAATTCCATTCTTCGGCATGTTATAGTCGAATTTTAAGGGTCTTCCTGATCTGTGGGTATGTTTTAAAATTTAATCGTCCGATTTAAATCTCCAGAAACAAAATTACAGTCAGCCCTCCTATAGCGTTTTCTCTGAATTGCTGCATTTTACAAAATTCCTTGTCAACCAAAGAGCATTGACCTTTATTTCGCTCGGCAATGTATTATAGATTTACGAAATATCTAAATTGATCTTAAAAATATTAGAATTTTGTAGAAAACAGCGATTTACAGGAAACGTTATAGAAGGGTTGATTGTACTCTCTTTTTGCGGTGAAAATAGCCCCATAAACTACGGCAATGGTTTATATTGGGATCAAAAAATAGTAGCATATTATCTGAAGTGTTCTTCGGAACTTTATGGCTTAGACATTTTATTCTTGGGAATAAAATTAAACGTATTATAAAAACAATAAGAAATATATATGTATTAAACATAAATTTTATGTGGTAATTATGGATTTCTTTTCTGTTCCCTTATAGGTATATTAGGTAAAGCGAAAAGAAATGACATATTTTTTATGTTTTCTGTTTTGACTTTTGTGCCCATAATTATCCGGCGCCTGTGTGCACCGCACAATCTGACCAATCTGATCCTGCGTGTTAATATTGAGGAGAAAACGACAGAATCACTGAAATCGCTGAAATTTGTCTACTTTATCGATTAATTGCTCTTCTCAATTAGGTTTTTAAAGAATTTCCCAGTCCGTTGAACGATCTTTTAGCTAAAGAAACAACAATCAGCATTGTATGTAACAATTTAATGACTAAGATGATTTTTTTTGAAAATTAACATTTACGTCATGATGTAAAGAAACGAACGGCAGCATCCGATGGGGGGACCTAAAGTCCCGCGAGTTTCCTAGAGCATGCATCGACGCGACCTACCGTCTGTAATAGCCTCGGACTTGTGTATAAGAAGAATAATTTCTTAAAGATTTAATGTTTATACTAAACGAGTAATTCAAGTAAAATTTTTAAAAAAATACCCCATCGGAACGGAAAACTTAAACCGTATTTCATCTTCTTCACATGGAATGGAAGACTTTGGACATAGTTAAATGCCACAAAATTTGAATTATTCGGGGATCGAAGTATCGTCTTCTGTAAGAAGTAACATTCGGAAATGGATTGATTTGGGAGGTCCATAAATGTTTTAGCTCGCAAAGATCAGTGAACAATATAGGAAGTTCACAACTATGTCACAAACACAAATAATCCACAGGAATAAGATAGAAGTCCTGCTTCAAATCTCACGTGTGTTTCACTTAATTATTCACTTAATTATTGTACTTCTTGGCCCAAGTCTCTTAAACTTTGATCTCTACATTTATATTACTATTTTTTCTAGATATTACATTTTATTTTTGGACACTTTGTTCTAATAATTGATGAAAGAGTTACTTATGATCAACTCTTCCGCTTCCTCTTTAGTCCCTTGTCCAATTCCTTGGGGTCAGAATTCTACAACAGTCACATCTAGAACTTTTATGCCACTTAGTGTGCCTTGGCAGAGCTCTAAATTCTCAAGATCTTTTTCAAGAGTTTTCGCTGTTCCTACACACTCTTCTCTGATTTACATGACCATACTGACAGATTCTACTCTCTGAGATCTTATAAATTGATACCATTCTTATTTTGTCCTTGGATTTAATTTTATTCTTAAGATACGCTTGCTATTCATCTGACCATTCTTGTTTGCCTATTTCGAGGTTCGCTGAAACCTCTTGTCTAGGGTTCTTGTCTGAGATTCTAGGCGACTTCTTAATTTTATCTCCAGTTCAAACACAAAGGCGATAAAATTTCTACAGCTCTCTCTAGCAGAAAAAATAATAAAAATGGACTTACCCCTGAGCTCCAATGTAGACACATCCGGTACTTTTGAGGAGACGACAGCCACCGTAATTCATGTCACTTCGAAGAAAAATCTCATCAGCTTCATACTGAAATAACAATAAAAACAATATTACAGTTTATATTTTCTGCGAATGTTAATTCAACCAAAATCTTATAACTGTATATTTTTTAATGAAAGAATATATAATTAACACTAAATTAATACGATATCAATATTTAATTAATTATTATTAATGAAAAACGTATTATAAGATAACATATATTTTTTTTTAAATCTTGATCATTTTGCTATATATAATGAATATAACAGTGTTTTGGTACACATCTTCTTTTTCTATTATCTCAAAAATATTATTTGATTACAATTAACGATAATGATATTGAGTAGTGTACCGTAACAAATTGATTTCAAATATATCAGTCGTGCAAAACCGAGGTACGAGTTTTTTTTTATCTAATAATCACTAATAAATTTTGAAAAACTATATAATATTTTTTTTATTATTTGTCGTTACTTTTTTCATTGTTATGTGTGAGGAGAAAGTTGTCTTTAATACAGGACGTATAACCGATACACTTTATTGCTTTCTTAGTAATATATTTTTTTTAATGGATTATGCAAAAGTATATTACTTATTACAAACACCACAAGTCATACGGTCGATATTTTAATTATAATTTAAAAAAAAAACCGATATTAAATAAACATTTTCGAAACAATCGAACAATTCCCGTTGCCGATTTTAAGATAAACAACACGCTATGTTTAAATCGATGGCTTCTTCGCTACATCTTCCGACTAGGTCGTATTGTGTATTCAACAAAATTCAATTGGCTTTGTGTTTGAATAAGAGGTAAATGTTTGAACTATGTTTTCTTCCGTTAATAACTTACGGTTGTGAATCAGTTAAACAGTTAAATGCTATGACGATACAGAAGTCACTGCATACTGAGATGCAATTCCATGGAAAAAAAACAATACAATGATTTAAATAAACACTTTTTTACAACGAATAAATAGCGTTGCCAATTCAATTTGTATTCGATATAATCGCATTAAAATCGGAGCATGTTTTGTGGATGTGTAAACGCAGCACGCCACTTAATTATTTCCAATAACTCGGAGCGTTTATTAACCGACGAAGAATTCCATATTCAGCTCACGTACCGAAGATATACAATCGCACGACCGGGGGGATTTATGAATTTGTTCAATTAAGTGAGCGCTGGTCGTGAGCTGTTCACACCGCCACGTGCACTCCTGGTGCTGGACGAATTATCTCCAGGTGTCTGCCATCAGCCATTGTGTGAGATATCGCCGAAGAGATCCCGTAGGTTAGAAAGGCGGGTAGACCAGTCGCCCTTTGTGCCAAGAATACCGTCCATCACGATCGCTATGTACCATAAAACCACAAACCATATAAAACCCAAAAATATTCATATTGCTTAAATATGATTTTATCCCCCTCTTTTACGTCTTTATTATTTTTTTAATATTAAATAATATCATGATATATATATTGATATTATTATATTATTTCATAATTAAAATATGAGATATATAAATACGTACGAAATAACGTGATAAATCTATTTTATTTGAAGATTTATTTGAAAACAAATATAATTTTCATGGACGAAAAATTTGGTGTTACGATCTAAAATGGCTGCACGTCAACGCCGGCGTCTGTGCGTTGTTTTAGTATTTTAATAAAAAAAGGTGTATAATATGGACACTAGATCGAGTTCGAGAAGTGAGATTGATAAATCTGATGACAGTCGATCAGTATCAGGTAATAGCCATGACAAATATTTGATGAATATAGATTTATAGCTTGTTTAGTGAGCAATAATATTATTTGTATAATATGAGGTGGAATTTGTCATATATTGAAATGTGATTTTATATAAATATGATTGAAGAATTAATGAAATAATATATTGATAATAACTTAGTATAACGCAGTCTCGAGCATCGTCACGTAGATGTCAGCCATATGTGTGCGGTTAAATACTTTATTATTATTCTATATTGAATTCGACTGCGGTTATATTATATAGTTATTATCAACATCGTACTAAATAGACGGTCAGTAAGAATAAATAACCTATAATGTTTTTATCGAATATTCTAACAAGAATAGTAATGGCGTAGTATTTAATAATAAATTTTTCGATTCCTTATAAATCTTCTGCAGTATATAATTTGTTCTATATTATGAGTATAGCGAAGTTAAAATGAAATTTTTGATCATTCCGTAAAATATTTCGTACAATATTTGTGCAGCTTGCGATTCGGTATACAAATATACATTCCAAATAATTTAGTCAAATTGAGACGCGATATAAATCATTCATAATATTTACCGAGGTGGTTCAACTGGGTGATTAATAATGTCCAAATATACATATGTGATCTATTTCTATATTCGCAGATCCGCTCACGGCCGATATGCATGATGAAGTCAAAGATAAACCAAAGAAACGGGGCCGAAAGAGACGAGAGGACAAGGTATATTGTCTATTAATTAATTCCGTAAAAATGTATTGATGTATTCTGATGCATTCTAGATCAAACCGATCGAATAAATTCTAGCGAAGATGATTCTGGGTCGGAAGAGCATTATAATAAGCGACAAGAGGCCGGCATGATCGGGGAGCGGACCCGATATCGCCCGGGGACGACCGTGAGAGAGCCCGTTCTTGCGTTTTGAGGTCAGCGGCAAAAGCATAAACCCGTCTGCGTCTCTTAGAACAGCTGTTGAAAATTTAGAAGAAAGATCGCGGCAAATTTCGCCCGCTTGGCCGTGGGGATAGTGCGGCTCCCCAATTGATAAGCGATCATCAAAACCGATGGATTTACCCGACAATGAAACAAAAAATTGACGACAACTTGTACAAAACGTTGAATTGTTTTATAGTAAGTCCGATTCGATCAGAATTGAATGAAAATTTATCCGGAATAATGTATTTGTTTTAACGTTTTAGGCTGATTTCAAGCTGATGTGCAATAACGCCATGAAATATAATAGAGTGGGGACCGTATATCACAAAGCATTTCGTAAAATTACTGCATTTGATTGGGCAGCTCGTTCCTCGAGCTTCGACGGCAATATCCTCACGTACATGTACGAAATACCTATCCGCGAACTCGGCTTTGATATGGGGAAGATGGATGTGGTACGTTGTTCGCTTAAATATTATTTTATAATCATTGTATTTTATTATAATAAAGTATTGTTCGGCCAATTTCGAATCGTTTATATGGAAAAGTTAGTTTTTTTTTTAACGTTTTGATAAAATATACAGCCTTGGTCGAAAATTTTAGCTTAATCTTTCGTAGTTAATTTATTTTTAATTTCATATATTGTCGGAGGCTTATTTTTTCAAATTCTCATCCCGAAAAAAAGCTATAAGATTTAAATGATGACTTTAGCTCAGCGAGCGTAGGTTTTCTACTGCGAGATTATTCAAATATGGCTTAACTGCTTATAACTAATAAAGCTTGAAGCTAATTAAAAAAATATATAAGTAAGATTCTGGTTTTGTGACGTGGGGCAGAGTTGTCCAGGAAGATCGCATCATTGCAGGGTGAGAGATATTATCTCTACGAAGGAATCTGATTCCTCTGAAGTATATAAAAGTATTTTATACTTTTCTCCGTAAATAAACTAAATCGGATCGTCGATTAAGAAACGTCTTTAGGGTTTAATCTGATCTCCTATTCAACAGAATACATCTTTTGAGCCTACTCCTAACCTGGCCCTAGCCTCGTCTGATTATTATTGTTACAATCCGCGCGTTAAAATCTCGGCTCCCGGGCTTATGGCTGGCTACTTGACCCGTATTCGAAGAGTAGATAACCTGGAGGACGACTGTTGCAGTCCTAGTATCAGGGTTGAGACAGATGTGTCTCTGCTGGAGATCGCATAGTGTCCTTCAGGTGGCAAAGACCCGCCGGAGGGTTAGAAGGCCACTTAAATAATAATAATACATAAATTACTATCTAACCATTGACCCGATCTCTTCTAATCATCATATAGGAAGATTTTGTGCGGTTTGAGCTGTCTTGAATATTAAAAAGAGTCAACTAAACACACTTTGTTCCTAGAACTTTCGATTAAGCATAATTTGGCAACTTCGTACAATCCGACATAATATTTATATTGATTTAATTCATATTTGATTATTTTTTAAATATTAATATAACACTATAACGGGTAACCGACGAAAATGTTGTATTTTTAAATGAAAAGTCCACTTAAAAAAATATATAAACTATATAAAATATATATTTTCCCTCTATAACTACGACTTTCTTCCATCATTCTATTCATTTTAATATGTATTTGCATAAAAATCTTTTGATTCAGATCGAAAGATAGACATTGAGACTCGTATTCACTTCTTCGATACTCTTAAAGATTTAAAAAACTTATAATGAATAATTCTTTTACAATCCTATCATACAGACAAAAGGGTCCTTTTGAGCGTTAAGTTCAGCTTCGGTGTTGCCAGGGGTATCTCCTCTTTAGAAAGCCATTATTTTTGCAACATGGTTTCGAGTACATAAGTCACTTTTCATCCCCTGTCTTAAAATGTCGAAGACATGTGGAATTTTCCTCTAATTTAGTTAATTCTTGACACATTCGAACCCTTTACAGAATTGCTTTCATCACTTAAATGACGCAGTATCCACATATTCTGCTATATGTTAATATTATTCATTATGACAAAAATAATTATCGAAACCGAAAATAAAATTATGGATCAGTATCTCAAAGTCATTATTTATGTAAGCTAATATTCATATTTTGAATAAAATTATCAAAAACCAGTGAAATCCGATTGCAAAATGTACCATAATCACTGGTCCCGTACGGGACCGGTGATTATGGTTCATTGCACGACGCAAATCCGCGGTCCACTGGTTAATAGCATTTCTATAAAATAGAAAAAGGTTGCTCACCCCTGCTCTAAACCAAAAGTATCCGATGTTATCTGCTATTTGTAGAATAGATTTGGTTGAACTTGCTCTCTAACTTTAATCCGTAATATCGTATTTTCCGCTTTCACTACCCTCTCGTCATCATCATAGACGCAACAGTCGTATTGTAGAGCCCAGGCCTCATCCAACACCCTTCTTCATATTATCCAGTCTGCTGCTCTGTCGTTCCATCTTCCGATAAGTTTTAATGATGCAGTAGCCCTCTGTACACAGCTCAACCACCTCAGCCTTTCTTTCCTCCTGGGACAGGAAGACTTGTTAACCATAAGTCTTTTCGGCGGTTGACTGTCCTGCATCCTTGACACGTGACCGGCCCATCGGTTGGTACAGCTCCTCGTTGCTTCGGATACACCATTCCGCCTTGTCGAATAGGGCTCCAAATATTCATCTCTGAATTCTCCTTTCCAGAATATTCAGTTGTCGCTCATCTTGTTTTGTCAAAGCCCAACATTCAGACCCCTAAGTTAGGATGTACCTGATGAGGGTCTTGTAGAGTTTGACTTTGGTCGGCTTTGAGAGGAATCTCGACCGCTTTTGAATTTCATTACCCTCTCACTTCGAGGTTATGTCAAAAAACGTCATTTTCGTCCGTTACCCCTTATATTATTTATAAAACCGATTAATTATACAATATAATAACGTTTAATAAATTCTAGATTTAAAACAAACGCTAATATTTATAATTTAATGAATATTTTCATACGTATTGTTTATTTTTTTCTTTTGAATATTTTTCATGAATCATTTTTCATGTGTTTGATTTGTTATTATTTGCGAAAAATATTTACCGCTTATATATATATTATTATCATGAAATACACGAGATAATTGATTTAACATAGCTTTATTAAATTTACTATTATTATATTACGAAAGCTGCCAAAGCAAGCCGGGAAGTATAAGGTATGGCCAATACAAACACCTTAAATTCAAATATTTCAAAATTGCTTTTAAATGGCATTTTATTAGAATTATTTTGCTAATGTGAATATATAAAAAAAAAAGTATATAATGAAATAGCTTGTTTATGAAAATATTAGTGTATGAAAAAAAATATATGAGAATATTACTTGATCTAATTGCAGAAACTATTTATGAATGTTTAGTTTGATCATGCTTCTATAACGTATATTTGTAATCGGCTGATAATTTAGAATGCTATTTATTTTTATTAACCCAACGATTGTCAGAATGTGGTGTGAGTATCGGGATTATTACGCAATTCCAAACGCAATTGATTAGCCACAGCTTTTTTACATCATCGTTATATTTTTTTTTATCTTATAAACTCATACATTACGATCATTGACACCGATTGCCAATTAGTAAGTAAATCATATTGAAACTAGTATTGTGTACTCACTCACCTTCGTCTATACATTATTGGGTTTCATAGATCGTATATATATGTAGTAATTGTTCAGAACAAAGTGCGTTAATATACTACGTTCTTTCAGAAGGCTCTGAAACAGGAGAATTCTAGTACAGAGAATCAGGCCGAAGACGACGATCCGAAAGAGAGTACGCTGAGTGCCGGCGATAGAATCAAATTAAAAATGGAAGCGGTACGCGAACAACACCGACGACGTCTAGCAAAGAAAGGTTTTTTATCATAAGATATTTATTATTAAACTATCGTTTTATTTTTAATACGTAGAAATTCCCGTTATATATATTTATTATTATTTATATTGTAGCCTTTCCCCGTATGGACGCTAACGGTTTTACGTCTTTGCAAATATTAGTTGATAACGATGGCATGGCACCGTCCAGTAATCAGAGACCTGTTTCTTTAGGTCTTTATACAGGAAGAATCGGCCATGGAAGTGGTACACTGCCAGGTATTTATCGTTTTATAATAAACGTCAATGCGTTAGCCGCGTAATTTATATTTATATTAAATCGTAGGGTTCCGAGAAGACAGAAAAAATTACGTGAAGGGCGTAAAACCTTTGAATTACGGAGCGTTTGGTTCGTACGCTCCGAGTTACGACTCTACGTTCGCAACGATATCGAAGGAGGATTCGCATCTTCTCTATCACACGTTCGGTAAATATTACCGATGATATATTTTTTGATAATGCGACGATTTTATTGAAAATCTCGTGTATGTTTCAGGCGAAGAGACGGGAACGTCGACGAGCGAGAACGTATTGAGATTCGCTCCCGATTCGCCGTGGGGATGCATTTATAATATGGACGAATTATTCCCGTCACGCACCTCTACGAAAACCTCTCCCGAGATCTCTTCCGATGTAATTATTTGCAATATATTACTTGAGTATATAAAATGTAAATTACAGTATACCCTCCTATAACGCTCCCTGCTATACCGCAGTTTTCTATAATAGATTCAACCGCCCCTCCTATAGAGCTCCCTCTTTGAACGTAAATTTTTAAGGTCAAATTGTGACCATTCTTGTTCCGAATCTTTTTGATTTTGGCTCTCCAGGATTCTCTGCATTCCGCATCTCGCATCGCAGCTACTACGGTGGAACCCGTGGCAGTCTTCAGTTGGTTCCTCTAGCAGGTGGACGCCCTGCCTCTTCCTCTGCGTCCTTGTACGCTTCCAAGGACAACGAGCTTCTCCAGGCTATCGTTTCTTCTAGCGAGATGTTCAAAGTATCGGAGAATCCTTTTGAGACATGTAGAAGAAAGTCTTCTTTGTTATCCCTATTTCTTTTAGAAGAGACACGTTTGTGTGTTTAGCGGTCCAAGGTATTCTCAGCAGACGTTCAACATGTTCTCCTTTATGGTCCAGGTTTCTACGACGTAAATAAAAATTGAGAATACCAGACTCTGCAGTCTTTTTGAATATCCCTTTGTTTTCTCAAACTGTTGATAGCTTTAATATCGCATTTTTAGTCATCCTTAATCGCCCTCTTATCTCCGGTTTACAATTTCCGTTACTCGTAAATAGTGATCCGAGATATAGAAATTCTTCAACTCTCTCCAGATCTGGATAGCTTCTCGTTCAGATTGCTTTAGTTCTATTTGAGTGTCCTGGCTTCTATAACGTGGTCCCGATTTCTTCGTTATATTCAAGGGTTGACTGTATAATGAAATCATTATTTTTTTTAGGATAATTCCGATGTCAAAATAGATATTGAAAATATTCGTTCGTTAACGGAAATAGGAGTCGACGTCGATTTCTTGGCCGATATCGAAGATGACGTTATAATTTCTCAATATGATTTCGGCTTAGATCATGCGTTACAACAGAATTTATTAGCATTGAAGAAATTAGAGAGCGAACAACGAGAGCGGTAAAATATATATAACATTTTCATATAAGAATATATTTACGTGTCCAAAATTTGACATAATTATTTTCAGATTATCGTTGCCGATTCCGTCGCATCTGTCTAACATAGCTAAGCCATCGTTAGCCGAGCAAGAAACCGCGAGAATCGTCGTATCTAATCTCAAAGACATGGTGGCGAGGGTTCAACCGCAACACGTGGCTCCGTTAGCCAGCATTAGAAAGGCTATGGGAGTCACCCTCGCTCATTTAGGTACATATTTTATATATAATTACACATTAAGCCTTTAACCGCTAAAGAAATGTTGCAAAAATATAGCTCAAACTCGAAATTAGCAGTTGTCACACCGGCGTGACAATAGCAGTTAAAGGGTTATTTCATTAACATGATCGAGTAAATAATTTAGTGATAATATTTTTATAGATACCCCGATGTCGCTCGATGAATTGCATGAAATTTCACCTGAACATGCGCTTTTGGCCGATCAGTTGCTGAAGGAGAGTCATTCGAATGCAAACGGAGACGCCTCCTCCATTCCGTCGACCGACGATGCCATCAAAGCCGAAGAGGAATCAATCGATAAGAAGGTGGACGATGAAATGGAAGGAAGGCTACTCACTGTGGAACGATAAGAATTTTTTTTAAATGTTTTTACAGCCGTTTAAATTTATTTACGTACCTATAGCTCGTTTTAAAAAAAATTAATTTTATTTTTTATAATAAAATAAATTAATCAAATTTAGTAACTAAATTGAGTAAATGAAATAAATGATATGAAATTATTTTTTTGTGTTATATATTCAAAAACCCATTCACTTATTTATATGATTTTATTTTATCATATACCCCATCATAAAGGATGGTGATGATCGATAATTTCGTATGGCTTTTACTTTGCCATTCTTCGCGACACTAAGTGTTTCTTACCGTGTCTTAAAGGGCCGGAGTGGTGAGCGTGTTAGCTCCTGGTAATTTGGGAGATTACACTGTGGTGGTTATTCCACTAATTATTATAATTAACACCATGTTGCGTCCTGGCAACATTACCCGGTGACGTCCCGGTCCCCACTCTTCCGGATATGCACCACGGGGCTCGCGTCCCCCGTGCAGACTTCCACCCGCAGTTCTTGCTTTACTCCGCTATGACGACTCTGGAGACTCGACTCTCGTTCTTCCCGTGGCAATCATAATCGACACCGAACCCATTTATCATCATCATCACACCAGACCAGCAAATCAACAGCAGCTAAGGTTGTTCGCAGACTCCGCCTCAGCATTTCCGACTTGAGACCGCAGACTGGCATGCTAGCGTCGAGTCCCCAACAGGCCTCTCATTGACGATCATCAGGAAGGGTACCATTCTGCTGACACCCCGGACACTAGACCGCCACGAGCGCCATCACTGCCAGAGGTCGCCAACTAGTGTAAAGACTCGCCATGGTCCGAGTCACGAATCCTTCCACGTTTTCCATACCTTTACAACAATACTGTGGCCACGATAATCCGGTGATAACACAACGATGATACCTTTGCTCTCCAATGTCCCTTCTTTCAATCTTTTTATCGGGTTCTGGTCCTGATAAAATAATCTGAATAGCTGAGGACCGTGGGGGCTTTCTTGATTTCGACCTGGCTGGTGGAAGGTATTGGAGGATTATATACCTCTTTTTTTCATTTCGTTAGTGTCTCTCACATAGTTTTCTAAAGGCAGCTTTACACCGCAGGTGTGTTTGCACCCCAACCAGTACTGCCCAGTTTCTGGAAAGGGCTAACCCTGATTCTGACCTTCATTCCAGTCAAAGGTGACCCCGAGCAAGGGGTCATATTTAGGGGACGATGTGCCTGAGCATTAGACAGATGGAAGGGGGCTACCTCTGTTTTGTTGGGGTTCAGGATGTGGTTCAACATTTTTTAATATTTATTAAGATGATAAGATTGTTCCTTATCGCATGGGAGGGGGGGGGGGGGGTGGTTATATATAAGTTGACTGAATACTGACCTCATCGCTTATGTGAACCTCGAATTAGTTAGCATGTTAGTTAATAGCCCCTTTTGCTGTTTTGGCTCTGTTTTGATGGTCCATCTCTATAAAGGTGGAGAGAATGTTTTTATCTATTATGTCTTTGACTCTGAGTAGCATAATTTGCTCAAGAATTTTATAAATAAGGTGTATATTAAGCGCTTAAATGACAACGTCTCACCGGTGTGTCGGCATTAAAGCGGCTAATAAAATTAAAAAGTGTTTAAACTGTTTTTACATATATATTTCACTTAAAACTACGCGACTACCTACATATAAAGCAATTTATGGCTTATCATTTTCCGTCAATGATAAAATACGCACTTAACATTTAGCAGATCAAACTATCTTTCATCTGATGAAAAGCTTTAATGTGCTTGTGTAGATTCATTCTCGAATAATAATATATTTTCGAGCACATATGGCACTTGTATTCCTTTCTTCCTTCCTTGTGGACTTCATATAGATGCTTCATTCGAACGTGATAGTTTGGAAACTTCTCCGGACATATCGTACAGTTGTAGCTGATTTTTTTCTTTACCTTCGACGGCGGCGTAGAACTGTTTCTGTTCTTTTTATCGATCACGTGCTTTCTATGCATATCAATGTGGCCGACGAGAGACGATTTATGCAAAAACGGCAGATCACAATAAGCGCAAACGAACGGCTTATCTTTGGGTTCGTGTTTCATTTCTATGTCACATTTTTGAAGGAGCACGTGTCCAGTTTTTTTAATATGATTGTTGAGACCCGCCGATCTTAAATATTCTTTCGAACATTGATCGCATTTGTACACCGTTTTCTTTTCATTGTGCACTTCTATCAGATGCTTTATACGTGCATCGTATGTGTAAAATCTCGTCGAACATATCGGACAATTATATTTATATTTTCTATTTTGCGCGGAATCGCTTTCATTCGACATATGTCGAGCCGTCTGCATTTCTAGGATAATTTCAGGAGTATTTATGGTCATATTATCAATCATATTCGGTTCAGAATATTGCACATTAATCGAATTATTGTACGATAAATTTACTGCTTCCGTTTCATCAACGGAAATATCGCGGAAATCATTTTCTTCCTTGATTATCAAGACCGATGGCGATTGCACTGAAATGATACACACACATGTATATAAAGTTGAGAAATATCTACGTAAATATGATCACGGGGGTTAGGACGACTAGGATATGGAATAAAATTGAATTGCACTGGATGTTTTGTAATCTTCGATTAGAGAAATTAAAGAAATAAATATATAAAATGCTCTTCTCGCAATAATTTTTATTTATAATAAAAAAAAACACGAGGAATTTTCGTTTTTCTTAATTAATATTCTGTCTTTATCTCTTCGATATTGGAAACACTTCATTTTTTTCATCTTCGGTAACACTTCTGAGAATTCAATCTCTTTAAAATTAACTAAAAAATGTAAGCGATCCGTAATGGTTTAATTATAGTCTTTTTATTTGATCTCTCGTTTTATGGTTGTTTTATCGTGACGTGCTTTACATCTCCGTCATTTATTTAATTCATTAAATTATTATAAATATTTAAACTGATAATAAGCAAAAGCCAGAAACTACAGCCTAGAAGCTGAGTCTCGTCCTGGAAGATCTGGCTTGGCGAGGATGTCATTATGTATCTCATTAGTCAGTAGCAGATTTATAGGGATGCGATGCTGGAGCGTGAGGCCCCCGATCGTTGGGGGCCCCCGAAGACTTCAGTCGCTTTTTTTAAAAACAAAGAATAAATATTAAACCTGAAGAGGAAGGAGAAAGAGAAACCTTTTAAATATTGATTTATTCGTACCCATCCTTAGACAACCGACAACCCTGATGGTCCGACAACCAAAGGGCCCCTGATATGCAATTAGCATCAGGGCGCAAAAAGTCACCATCCGCCACCGACATCAGTTCAACGGCTATCAGCAAATTGGTTCAATAGGCAGTGGGGGGTAAAGTAAAGTGGGGCCCCAAGCGATAAAAAATCTGGGGGCCCCAACCTTAAGTTAAACCTATCCGCGAGAACTCCATTAGGATCCTAAGATATTAGGTATTAAGATTTTTTTAAATTGTTTAAACCTTTTAAACTTTTGTACCAGTTTTAAAAATGTATTTAAAATATTGAGTGCAATTTTTTATTAGGTTTTAGCTATTCTTTTTGAGCAGTTCTGGAGTTTGCCTGTATACGAGATTCGGAAAAAGTCCTGAAGAGAAGATTTTTAAGCATTGGGGCCCCTTAATGTTCTGAAGCCCCCCGCATATTAGTCCGCTTACCTCTCAGCCCGCCACTGTCAATGGGTTACTTACAAACTTTCCGAGTCTAATTGCGAGTGAGTAAGTTTTTGCTCTCACGTCGCAAGAATGAACGTTTTTGGACCAAACGATGACAAGAAATGGTTGCTCTATAAAAATGTCAGTGGGTAGGGAATAAAGAAACACCACCACCTGTCACTAAAGAAAGTCTTCATTCACGTAATATGTTGTCATCTGTTTGATGAGATAAGAAAGGTTTAGTCCATTTTGAATTTTTAAACCAAAACCAAACGATAACAAAGAAGATCTACTCCGAGCAGCTTGAGCGGCTTAAATCAGCACTAAAATAAAAATTACCATCTTTAGTTTCAAGACGAAAGGTGTTCTTTCATATAGATAATACTCGGTCACATAGAGCGAGGATGACATTACAAATCCTCGAGCAGTTTGAATGTGAAACAATCTGATTATGATTTGGCAGAAAAACGTTCAACTCAACCCCGAGCCCCTAACCTAAACCCTAAATTATGGAAGAAAGACCTTGCAAATCTACTGGATAATAATAAATGAAGGAAAGTATAAAAAAAATCACATTATTTGAGAGAAGACCCAATAGATCCGTCGTTTTATAAAATATTTTGATCATGGAATATTTTTTGGAATTTCTTACGAGGTTTATCACAACTTTTCGATTGTCTCTTATCTTCGGAAAAATGTACCTTTGAAGTGACATCTTTAGAAATACAAATTTCGATATCATTGCTCGATTTTAATCGCAGATTTTGATTCTCGATACAGCCGTCTAAAACTAATTCCTCCGTAAATTGCACTAATTCTTCTTCGTCCAACTCCGTTTCGAAATCAATTAATTCGTTGATATCATCTTCGTTCATATCTTCAAATCCGTCTCCACCCAAAGACTTTGAAATACGAATTATACAATCGTTGAGGGTCGTGGTCGATCCACAAGGGTCGATCGTAGAAGATTTCAATTGTTTTATCGACGATTCGAGAATTTCGATGCAATTTAATAACGAGAGATCGTTCCATAATCGCATTATTGTCATATCGGGATCGAAATTCAGTTTATTCGCGATATATTTAAACGATTCGCATATATAATGGCTTTTAAATTTTTTTATTAGGCCCCGAATTATTGACGCCGTATTAGGCGGTGAGAATATTATTCGTACGTTCGGATGATGCAAATCAGTCGGATGACACGAAGCGTTATCGATAATCAACAACGCTTTGAGTGCAGCGTTTTTTTTATTAATATAATTTTCAACGTCCGGAATGAAGCAGTTATAAAACCAATCCCGAAATATATTATCCGTAACTAACGCCTTATAATTCGACCTCCAATGAAACGAGATTTTAGCCTCGATTGGATTTGAATATTGATTGACAATCATAGGTTTGACGATGTGATCTCCGGTTGCGTTACTGCAGATGAGTACGCTCGTTCTATCGCGAGTAGATATCGCATCGTTATTAATATAAGTACGATGTGGCATACGTTTCCAATACAGAACGGTTTTATCGACGTTAAACACCTGATCTGGAGCATATGCTTCATTTTTGACGATATTGATTAAATCGTTTTGAAATTTCCGTGCATCGTTCAACGCATTTTGGCCCTGAATTTTAAAATTGTGTAAGAAAAATCGTTTCTTAAACCGATCGAACCATCCTTTGCTGGCGACAAATTTAGATTGACGCGTCTCCGTACCGTTTTTCGCATTTTGTAAATACGCAAATATATTTAACGATTTTTGTTTAATCAGTTGATTGGTTATCGGAATATTTTTTTTATTGCAATCCTCTATCCATATGATCAGACATTTTTCCATTCTCGCCATCAGTGTGTTTCTTATACGAGCCACTTGATCCATACTCATGGACGATTCGATCGAAACCCTATCTCTTATCTTATCCTCGCTTTTTTTAATCGTACGTATTGTAGCCTCGTTCAATTTGAATTTGTTGGCAATATCGTACAATTTTTCGCCGCGTTGCAACCCGTCTAACACGTTCAACTTTTCTTTCAGCGTGATACGCTTCCTTTTAAATTTTTTCTGCGTTCCGTCCGCAATCACAGCTGAAAAAAAATTAATTGAATAAAAATCTGAATAAAAAACTCCTATTATATTTAATGAAAAATGTGCGGAACGATCTTTTTTATTTGAACGATATTTAGAAAAGCATATAGGAGTTTATTTAATTTAATTTATATATCAGGGCATTTTTTTCAGTGGGTAAATTTACCCAATGAATAACCCTTTTAATTGAATTTGAGATCAATTCGTTAAATTCATCATAATTCAGATTTTTAAATGAAAATGTTGATTAACGGAAGGTCGAAAGATTGATTGATATTGGGTTGATGCAAAAGTTTTAACCTATTGTAGAGCCCTGGTTTCATCCAACACCCTTCTCCATTATATTCAGTCTGTGGCTACGTCGCTCCATCTTCCGGTTAATTGTAATGTCCAACCACCTCAGCTTTGGTCTTCCATTCTTCCGGGGACTGGAAGGCTTGTAGCATAAGCCTTTTCGGCGGCTAACTGTATTCTCCTCTCCAGGATGTCCAATTATCACTCATCTTGTTTTGTCAAAATTCAACATTAAGATCCGTATGTTAGGACGGGCCTGATGAGGGTCTTGTAGAATTTGACTTTAGTCTTCATTGAGAGGAATCTTGACAGTAGATGCTTTTAAAGACCAAAATAGCTCCGGTTTGCCAGCATGGTTCTTCTTCGTACTTCCAAATTAGTTTCATTGTTATTTGTAATAAGTGAGCAGAGATATGAGAATTCCTGGACGGCGTCGAAGCTGTACTCTTCGACTCTCAGGAGTTCAAGGATTCGTCCTTGGCATATAGATATGTATTACGTCCCAAAATCTAACCATAATGTCTATATCGTTCACATAGGCAAGAGGTTGCAACGATTTATTAAGATTTTTTACTTGAAGGCTAGGGGGTCAACCTGCACCTGGATTACGTAGCCAACTAATGTTGTTCTTGGTGTGCTTCGAAATGAAGGAGGAAACTTCAACAACGACGAGCACGCGAAGAATGGCAAAGTAAAACACATATGAAATCATCATCATCACTTTAAAATTAGAGAAGAAGCATCCTTTTAGATAATTTTAAAACAGATGTTATTCATCAGTTCCGTACAAAAGCCATTTATTCTCACATAATTTATGATTGAAATCTTAACACCATGGTGGCCGCTGATGCATATGTTGCATCATCACAAGTTCGATCATTGATGACCGCATGATGCATATGCTGCATCATCACGGGTTCAATCATTGATGGACGGCAATGCAGCATACGCATCATGTTTTCGTTAACAATTTTTATCCGATAACATATTCATATAGTTTCTCGTTTATTCACAATTCTTTTTTGTTTTACGTATATTTATTTTACTTTTAAATATTTACGTACTTTTTATTTATCAATTATAAAGGTAAATCGACGGCCCCTAGCGCAAGTTTTCGGTAATTTGAGCGGCCACCATAGTGTTAATAAAGGTATAAATGACAACTTTAAAATCCCAAAAGCTCCAATAGAAATGTCTGAAATAGTTTATTCAGTAACGTATTGATTAATTTCTCCGGCTAAAGCTGCATAACCCGACATAACTGAATCTTTATCAACTCGTTGATTATTCCTCATACTTCATATATAAATTCATTCAACGGCTCAAATCTATTGAAATTAGATTTAATTCATTTAATCGTTCAAAAATATGGATCAATTTCGAAGAAATCATATAATTCCAATTTGACGGCTATGATCTGTATTCCGTTTACATTCTTATTATTCATTTTTTCCGATTCATAATTGATTTCATTGCAATATTCCCATTTATTGTCACGAAAGAAAGGTTATTCGATTCATACGTATGCGGTTTGATATATAAAATAATGAAATAGAAAGACTGAGATTTTTTCCGTGAATCTTGAGCGTATTCTGCGTCTTTCTTTGGTTTTTATAAACGTTATTTACTAAGCTGATAAATAATACACCACCATTTTTTAATATAAATCGATAAATTACATCTACGGTGCTATAAAGAAGATTATCTGTACGATTCAGAAAACATCCAGTGATAAAAAAGCATATGAAGTACTGAAAATGATATTCGTAGAAATCACACAATGTTAAAATTAACACAATTTGTTAATAAAAGTTTAGGATAGCTTGGCTACGTGCAATTAAAATATAATACAATTCAACTTACTTTTGTTCACAATCGCACCGACATTCCCGCCTCTATTTTCAGCGATATTTTCAGCAAAACTTTTATGCAATGGTGCTGTCGAATTTTGCATAATATGCATCGTAGTAGTTTCGTCGTTGCTTATATCGCTCGCGTAGTAATTTTTTTTATTCTCATTACAAACAGTTGTAGATTCTATTAATTACGCAAACAATTAATAAATAATAATATTTTTATATGTAATTTGATAAAGAATATATAAATATACCAATGCGTCTATTCATTAACAGCAATGAACTGTCAATTTTTTGTTTAAACGAGTACGCGTCTTCCAATTGACGGATGCATTTTTCACACATGACCATGCCATCCCTATTGTTCGGTGAAATCTGAAAATTAATTCGATTTTATTCATAATCTAGCTATTATATGTGAAAACGTAATGATATAAGATTTGATCACTAATAGAAATAACTTACCAGAATTTTAAAGCAGTGAAATATTACATGGGCGCTTATTTCCGGTTCTCCATTGAAGTAGTGAATATCGAATATATTTTTCGCAACATTATCCCCCAAACATGTTACACATACACCGGGGTACTGTTCGAGTTTTACGGCACGAGGATCCATAATGTCAACTATGGATCAGAGATTCTGTGATATAAATAGCTTAATTTACCCCATACGTTCAAAGATGGAGGACGATATGTCAGAGCGCGTTCTGATTCAGATCAGCGAATAAGAGATGTCCCAATGACTAATCAATAGGAGTCTTATTGAACAATAGAACGACTTGGGCCTCATCGTGTACGTTTACACCGTTCTTGTTATTGATATGACATTTAAAAAAAGCCTAAGGTCCAAATGTGGCCAGAGCGCGGATAAATGCCATATCCGTCATATTCATAACACGGGGTAACTTTGCCCCAACTCATTTAGATATTTAATGCGTAAAACAATTATTATGCATAATAATAATATTATTATTGAGTATTAATACGGTATCCAATGTTTTACTATTATAAAATATGATTTGTTTTTGAATATTAAATAAAAAATAATTAATGTAAAATTACCTTTAAATATAACGTTATTTCTCAAAGTTTATAGGTTTTAAATGAACACATTCCTATCGAAATGAATGTGCTCAAGTTAGTGTCATGCACGTCGTTAGCGTATTATTCGCGGTTAAAGGATTAAATATTACTAATATACAAAGGGCAAAAATCATTGAATCTTTTATCAGAGTTTTTTAAACATAATTTTCAATTGTGATTAACATTATATTACTTTTAACTGATCGCACCGGATGCGAGCGAAAAAAAATACTGCGCCCGTGGCTACAGAAGCGAATATTGTTGTTTTATTTTCGCAATTGCAGACAATAGGGGTCAATGATTATTTATAATATTTATTCTTTAAGCGTATTTAGGCAAATTCAAATAGTTTATCTAGCATTTAAATTTAGAGTTATTCAAGAAAAAAACTTGAGGTCCCAAATAGGTCCCATCGGCACGGCTAGGTTAAAAAAACAAACAAAAATTAACAGTATTTGCTTTATTTAAATCAATTAAATACTATAAATAAAATCTTTATTAATGTTTCACTGCATTTTTATTTAATTTATTATCGTAGTGCTCTAAGTAGTTCTGCAGAATAGATGATATATCAGTAGTATATACAGCATGATATTTAAATGTATAATAAATATAATACAATGTATAATAAATAGAATAACATAAATTAAAATTGATTACATTTTAGAATATACTGATTAAATGCTACAGTTAAACAAAAAAAGTAGTATAACAGCTTTTAATTAAATATACTTGTATTTCTTAATGTATAATTATAAACTGTTTGAATATTTGGTTGATCGTATTATTTATTACAGTTAACCCCCCCACTAACACTAAAATCGGGACCGTGTTAGTTGGGATAGTGTTATTGGGGGTAAAGCCTGGCACGTGTCGAATACACAGGCGTTAATAGCGTTTTACTGTATACCCTTTCAGACAGCCATGACTCTGTGTGTGCAACCCGAACCGATGTCAAATGAATAATTGACCTTGCATATATTAAGTGCATGATACAGCGATGAATACGACCGTTCAGGTTGGGGGTTGGCGGCGAATATTTCAACTCAGCGAGTAATTCGGGATAGTGTAATTGGGGGGTCCCCTGTATATATAATCTTAAGAATTAGTTAGCTAATTACGTTGCTCTTTTCAATGTCTTCAAAACTTATATCAGGTGCACCGTCGGGGTGTATTTTGACATTGTGCAATGAAAATCGTTTTTTAAATCTTTCAAACCAGCCTTTGCTGCCGACGAATTTAGTTTTTTTATGCGATTTTTCCGTAGGAATATGGTCCATATCTTGTAAGTGCGTATAAATTTTCAACGCTTTTTTCTTTATCATCTGATTACTCAAAGGCACATTTGTTTGATTGCAATCTTTTATCCATATTATTAGTATATTTTCCATTTTGGCCATTAACGCGTTTTTAACACGTGACACGCGACCTAAACTTGCCGAAGACACAATAGATACCCTGGCACGTATTTTATTTTCGTTTTCTTTTATCGTTCGAATTGTGGATTCGTTCAGATTCAATTCACTGGAAAGAAACTTTATTTTCTCCCCGTCTTTTAAGCGATCTAGAATTTTTAATTTTTCTTCTAAAGATATGACCTTTCTTGTCAATTTTTTCGGCTTTATATCGGTAATTATGGCTGAAAAATTGAAACAAGATATAAACATCACAGATAAAACACGTATTTAATGCTCATTAAAAAAAACTGATTAACTCTTACTCTTTTCTATAATTTCGGCTGCGTTTAAACTTATTTCGGTATGTAAATCCTCATTTTTAACGAATATATCAGGTTTTTTTTTATTCCTCTTGGGTTGTTCCGCATCCTTGCATTTATTTAATATTTTTCTTCTACTCTTCTTTTTCTTAGCAATTTTTTTAATCAGACTTTTATTTATCGACTGAATTAACCGTTTATTACCAATCGTTTTATAACTTTTTAATGGTTCAAAATCACTTTCATTTGATGAATCACCAAGGTTACTGCCTCCATTTAAAATCCTTGACGATTCTATAAATTGTATACAATATTAACAATTATTTATTATTTCTTTGACAATATTAACATACCTATGTGTTCATTTAACGTTATTAACGAGCTCTCAATCTGTAATTTAAACGAGTAAGCCTCCTGTAGACGATTCATGCACCTCTCGCACAACATGACGGCCTCATCGTGGATACTGCACGTCGACGGAAACTAGAAATTATTAATAAAATTATTTATCATCGAATATGTAAAATATATATGAATACAAAAGTATCTTACTTCCAGTTTAAAGCAAGAAAATATTACACGAGCGCATATTTCTGGTTTTCCATTGAAGTAATGGACATCAAAAACATTTCCAAGATTACTGTCGCTATAGCATGTCATACAAAGATTATTTGACTTTTCAACTTTGACAAAATTGGAATCCATGTCATGAACTAATTATAAATGATTCCGCAATGAAAATATGTGATTGCTAATCTGACATTTGTGAAACATCAACAATAAAAACACGGCCATTGAAAATCATGTGTGCCATACCTAAAAATGATTTGTCACTTGGGGATACTTTACTCCGCCAAAGAAAAATAATTAATTTTAAAGCTTCTATAATTTGATAACCAATACATTTATTCATAAATATGAATAATACATTGATATAAAACGTATAGGAGTTAAATATGTTTATTTTTTATGATTTTTAATTGAAAATTATATTATAAAACAAAAAATAACAACTTATATTGCTTTACTTTTAAAATTAAAATTATTAAAACGTATTTTAATTGATATTAACATTTAAAATAGTCTTCTTTTAGAATCAATAAATTAATTAACTCAATACTGTAATACTAATATACCTAAAGTATGCAAAATACTAAATACATCTCAGAAACATATTTTAGTATACAAATATAATATTTCTATGTATTCATTTTAAAAATAATAATAATTTGTAACTATTTAATGATTAATATATAATTGTATGAGTTCATTTCTCTAATGTTTTCGAAAAAGTCGACAAATGCCATATATTGATTATATTATTATAAAGTTTGTACAATATTTTAGCAAAAGTTTATGCATATGAAATTTATCGTCATTTATAGTGTTGTATTTGATTTTTTACATGATTAAAATCAATTTTGTCGCTGAAGGATGCGTTCAATTAATATGCATCTCGTATTTGCGATTTCTAAAGCCATATAAATGACCTGTCGATTGCGGCATAGTGATACATCGATCTGCATCTGGGAACTGCATCTTCAGCAGTGCGCAGCTGTTTTATCCCGAGGATTTATCAGTCAACGAGCCGATCCAACAGAGTTCTGTCGTCTGTGCGGGAGGTCGTCCGTGCCGCAGTGCTCTCTGTCACTAATAGCAGAAGGAGTACACAAATTGTGCCCAAATGGCCGTGCCAATAAATGACGTTCAGTGACCAGTCCCAGTGTATCGAACGCGATCGGTTGTCTCCCTGCTAACTTCGCCGAAGTGAATAAAAGCGAAGGTTCTGTGGGGATAACGTAAGTGTCTGAAACGAAACGCCGACCAAACATACCGTTCAAATATTGAAATAATCTATTGCGTACAAACAATTGGGTCAATGTTATTCCACAATCTAGTAAATCGTCGGCGGAAAAAATAAAACGAGATTTATTTTTAGTCCGTTGGCGCATATGTCAGCTGCATTGAAAGCTCAACGTCCGTCAACTCGCGCACTATTTTTATATTCAACTATCGAGTGTCAAAATATGAAGAAAAAAAATGCGTTCAGTGATAATATTAAACTGATTTTTTTTCGTTAATCGTCTGATGAACATGTATGCGTAGATTGGATTAGATAGCAATAGCGTGCCAATTGGCAAACATGGACGTCCAAGCGATTTGCAATTGGTTTAGTATGTATGCCAAGCGTCTAACAAGTCTACTGAATATTTCTTTTATCATTAAAAAAAAATATGTTAAAAAGAGGGAATGCGTTTTATTGTTGTGGCAACACTCGGCTCGAGCTGTCATCGCCATTTTAAATTTTGACGCGCGCTTGATATTCACAAGCATGCTTGTATATCGCATATTATTTTCATATAAACACCACTATAACCATAACTATAAATCAATAGTATTCGATAGAACACAGCTGTTATTCGTAGACACATGCTAACCACGAGGTTCGAAATAAACATCCGCGTTGACTACTATTTGTAGTTTAGTGAAAATCTGTCATTTCCAATAATCGAGACGCCGTCGAAATACATCGATGTAAAAATATATCCGATGGATCGTAATATTTGAAGCATTCTGCATTCATTTGTTTCTGTCAACTTAGCGATAAATTTTCGTCGGTCTTAAGACATTTTCATACGGCCATTGTTATTTATAATATCATTATATAAAAATACTTTTATTGTCGAATCGTGGGAGCTTTGATTCACATTTACCGCGGCTAATTAAATCTTAAAGCGCGGGCTCAAATCCAAATCGATTGATCTGCCCTGTTCAACTGATTGTCGTCGCATGTTGATTCATGTCTATTAAAGAATTCTCAAAGATTGATTGCATTTATTTGCGTACCGCCATACAATTATTATTAATATATTATTACAAAACAGTGTATTGATACAGTATCTATGTAATACGCGTATAATACACGAGTCTAAGAATTTGACCTTGCGAGCTTTATTAAAAGCTCGACTGTGGGACAACACTGACGCGAGTTTGCGAACACGTGAGAGATCGTTGCACATCTCCCCTTTTGTGACATATTAACATCAGTGAAAATTGTAATAATATTAATACGTCTTGTTGTTTTTAAATGAATATCGTTGTGTTTTATAATCAATTTATATTTAAAATGACGAGTAGCTGGCTCAACGGCTAAAATTAGTGATGAATGAAGGCGGGAACGTAAATATATTTTTTTTGCTGCTAAATTTTTTCGAATAAACGGTCAAAATTTGAATTATTAATTATGATTCTATATTTATTCGGTTTGCAAACTCCAGTTGATGATGATGGAATAGAAATGTAATTTGTTCCGGCGCCAAACTGTTTGAAACGTGTCGAGTGCCAGTGGTCGTCAACAGTTTTACTGTTGATTTTAACGCTACTTAATGGTTTCGTGGCTTAATTTCCGTTATGTGTGGGCAGTTTATGACTTGAAATATTTATATTTATACTGCATGAGCGTTGAAATATGATAAATTAAACGGCAACATTGTATATTGTCATCGCTTGATTATTTAAATTGATTATTATCGACCACTGGCTCCAGTTTATCGAGTATGTTTTTATTTTTCATCCAAATTTTTGGCCCTAATCCAATTTGCGACCTGATTCAATGTTTGTTTTATTTTTTTTACTATAGCAATTAATTTCGATCATAAATATTTAAGAATAAATTTATTATCGACGTAAATTTATATATAAAAATAAATATAGTTGATATAAGATATCCGAAATGTTGATGAATTTCGTCTCGTTTTCTAATTTTGTTATCGACATTAAAAATAATGCATTCTAAAATAAGAGCAACACCTAATTTATTTACGTGTTGTATATATAGATATCAAATAATTGAACTGATGCCATGTTGAAAGTGAAATTACAGCATAATGCCAAACATTTGCGAATATAATTGAAAGTATTTTGGTTTTAAATTAAAACAATCACAACACAGAGTGCACGATTCAACACAAATCATCATGTGATTTAAACAAAATATATGTTTATGTGTATGTATATCAAAATTGTGTCTTCAGTGCTAGCATGTTCGTCTCCCAATACATTCCAGAATGATGCCTTGACAAGAACACAACACTGCAGACCATCAACGGACTAATCAACAACATCAACAACACATACACAATGTCATACAGAAACTATTACAAGCAGACATGCATAGAAACAGGTTGGTTCGAAATTGGTAATTAATTTGTGTATTGCATCGTTTCATACGGGGCGATACATTGCAAACTGCGCATGCGCAGCTATGTCGCGTAGGATTAGCGCGCATAGTGAGGCTGCAGCTTGCCATGTCGCGTAGATTAGCGCGCATGGTGAGGCTGCAGCTTGCCATGTCGCGTAGGATTAATTTGCTTATAGTGGGGGCTGCGGCTTGCCATGTCGCGTAGATTAGCGCGGGTGAGGCTGCAACTTGCCGATGTCGCGTAAGGATTAACGCGCATAATTGAATACTGGCTTGCCATGTCGCGTAGGATTAGCGCGCATAGTGAGGCTGCAGCTTGCCATGTCGCGTAGGATTAGCGCGCATAGTGAGGCTGCAGCTTGCCATGTCGCGTAGGATTAGCGCGCATAGTGAGGCTGCAGCTTGCCATGTCGCGTAGATTAGCGCGCATGGTGAGGCTGCAGCTTGCCATGTCGCGTAGGATTAGCGCGCATAGTGAGGCTGCAGCTTGCCATGTCGCGTAGATTAGCGCGCATGGTGAGGCTGCAGCTTGCCATGTCGCGTAGGATTAGCGCGCATAGTGAGGCTGCAGCTTGCCATGTCGCGTAGGATTTGTGCGCAATGTGAGGCTGCAGCTCGCGATGTCGCGTAGAATTTGCGCGCATAGTGAGGCTGCAGCTCGCCATGTCCCGCCCCCTATGAAGCGCAACTAACTTCATGCATTTACTTCAACAGCTCTATCGTTGCAGAGCGACACATTCATCTCACTATAACCGCTTTCAATGTTTACATTGTAACTATTAATATTTTCGTTGTGATGTATTGCTTTACATACTCGTTGGAGTTGGTCCAACGAGATTATGCCATATTAATTCTGTGACAACGGTCAATGAAAACCGAAATTCGCTCGCGTACTTCCGTTCGGATAGTAATTTCGTTTTATTACATCGCCAGGGACTATATATAGGACGTGTGTCGGGTCGTTGCCCCAGGATTTTACAAGAAAACTTACAATAATTTACATTGACGTATGACAAGACGCTTCGCACCGGCGTTGACACTGAATTTATGAATCCGCAGTGCGAATAGTAATAGTGTTTTCGCTTTGATAGTAAATTACTATGACATGACACCATATCTATTAGAATAAAATAAATTTAAAATATAAATGCGGAGGCTGAAGTATCATAAGTCTTGTTTTTAGTGAAAAAATCTTCAAATTGTTACTTCTTGACCTGCAATAACTCATGCACAAGAAAATACTGGTCAGAACCTTCATATTCCATCGAGTTTAACAAGCTTTTTTGGGCCTTGCCCTTCAAGAAGCTTTCATTGGTACTGTGCTTTAATTTTAACGTCATATCCGTACGCGCGTTTAAGCAGATGTATAGTAATTTATTTTAAACTTTCTCACGGCACAGAGCCCAACAAAACATGTGAGATCTTCTCTTCAGTCAACTATAAAGTGAGCATCCAGATTGCTATCAATGTCAAGATTACGCAGTGGAAACCTAGTTCAACAAGACGCCTGACCGAACTTCATAGATCAGATGACTGAGATGATGTGATGAAGAAGAGGAAAGCTTCTATTCCCATTGCCTTATTCTTTCGTGAGGAGCGTTGCATGAAGTCTTCTTCTTGAGTCGGCACCCTTATATCTGCGGATCGTAACTATACGTTATCCGAATCTTCTTAATTATGACCCAGGATCCTCTTCATTCTGTTACTACGGTGGAGCTGATGAACGCCCTGTCCTTTTCCCTACATCCTTGTACGTCGCCAAGCGCGACGATCTTCTTCAGGCTATTATTGTTTCTACTAGCGATATGTTTAAAGTAGCGTAGAATCCTTTCGAGGCATAGCTGAGAGTCTGTCATCTGTTTTGTTCCCTATTTCTTCTAGAACAGAAACGTTAGTGCATTTAGGAGTCCATGATATTCTCAGCAGGTGTCGCCAGCATCACATTTCGAACGCGTCAATATTTTTCTACATATTTTCCTCAATGGTTAAGGTTTCTATGCCGTATGTAAATATGTAGAGTACCAGATTCTGCACCAAACTTTTTTTGTTTGTTTGGATATGTTGTTTTTCTAAATTGTCGACAACTATGAAACATGACGTGAATGAAGTATGAAGTATGAGACGCAATTATCAGTGGTTTGATTCTCATTCTACAGTTATGTCATTTATAATGATGTAGCAATTCGCTGCATACAGTCTAGCCATCTCCGAAAGGTATTCCCTTCTTTCAGGGACAAGAAGAACTTTGAACTATTTTCGATCTTTGGCTGGTCTATCGGAGTCTAGCCACCCTGATGAAAACTGTGACCTGTATGTCATTCCTCGCCGTTGAGTACAGCTTCAAATATACTTCTTTAGATCTTCTCCAGAATATCATTTTCAGCCCATCTTGCATAACTAGAACCCTGGATTCTGATCCGTTTGTCGGGAAGGACCTGATGATGCCTTATAGAGCTTGACTTTGTCTTCCTTTAGATGAGTCTCGATCGTAAATGATCTTGAAGTCGGAAGTAACAGCACCTGTTAGCCTTCTGCTTCATCGAACATATTTGGAAGCCGCACTTTATGTTTCCATTTATGGAAATCTCTGAAAACTCCGTGAAATGTATTTCAAAAAGTCCATTATGCAATTTTGATCCTTTCTGGACCCTTCATTAATTTATTATCTCCATTAATCCTTGGCAGCTATGATAAATAGTTAAATTATGGAGAGAAGCGTGATCATGTCTTAATAATAAAATGATAATTCTGATAAAAACTGAAATATTAGCAAAAATAAAATGGAAAATATTTGAATTTTCAAGAATATTGCTGAAAAATTCCAATATTACATTTTGGATATATTTGGTATTAATAAATGAGATCTCTTTAAATAAATAATTTTTCGACAAAGGAGATTTCATGATTTTTGTATATGTCTAGAGAATTATGTAAATCTTACGGTTTACAGTCAACCCTCCTATAGAGCGGCGTGTGCGGCAACTCCATATTTTGTATGGATGTCTAGTCTTTTATAGGGTAGGTTTCTAGAAGATATAGAAGGGGTTGACTGTATATTATACCTTGCGAAGAAACACTATTTACAAGTATACTTCTCAAGTGATTTGCCCTAACAGATTGTTCAATTGAGTAGTAATAAATCCAATTTAACCTCGATTACAAAAATATATTTTAACTTAAATATAATTTAAAGGTTTAAAAAAACCACGAACTTTAGATGTTATATAATTTACTAACTTTATTCGAGAAAATTTGAATCAACGTAGTAATTTAACCATTGAAATATTAATTAATACAATTCCATTACTGAGAGATGTAACTCGACAATGGAATTTCAATGATTTTAGCACAAAAATCGTTGCTTAAATTGTCATCGATCGATATTGTCCGTATTGAATTGTTATTAAACAATTTTCAGAGTTCGGAGAAGAACTGAGCCGCGTGCTCGTGGTTCAGTTGCTGCAGCAGCGTGGCGAAGATCCAGCACCGTGGACTCTAGGCCCAAAAATGGAGGTAAGCCCCGAAACTTATTATATCATTGGTTATTTGTTTCCTTGCGTCGTCTAGGAAGAGCTATTCACCAGCTATATATTTGTATCGAGCCCGCCAGCTTGGCATTTCCATTTGGCAATGGCGCTGCCCCTCGAGGAATCTGGTCTATGCACCGCATCCGAGTCTTCTGGTTCAGGAGTCTAGAACATTTATCAACATCCATTTTGCGGCATATGGTACACGTCGACATGTTTACAACCAGTCACTCTGAAATTATGCACTCTTCATATATTCTAGCGATTCAGCATAAGTTTTTGGCATTGACATTGACCCATGGTTTAAAATGTTTGAGTCTCGTAATAATTTAAATGAGTCGTACACAGCTCGACACAGGAAGCTCTTAATGAACCAGGAAGAGCTAATTCCTAGTCGCGTTTTCATAATATTTATTTTGCCACAATTCTTAATGCCGAAAGTATGGTTTGTTTTCCATAATTTGGCTATTTTGGAATATATTCTGATTCACTTCCTTTCAATATATTTAGATTTTGCTACCACCCGCACTCTGCATTCCACAAACGTGTCATTAATGCATATGGAAATATATCTTAGTCATTTTAAATGCCGCGGCATTTTATTTAAACCTATAAATGCATCTTATATTAAATACATTTGAATTAAATTAACGTTTTTAAAAATATTATTTTTGATTCATTTGTTTTTTCGATTATTTATGATGACATCTAGCGGCGAATAGCAAAATGTATAGTCGTTAAACGCAGATTTCTGTTTTATCGACAGTCATAAAATAATATTCAAACTGTCAGTTTATTGTTATAATATTTATATTATCGATTGGTTATTGAATATGAAGCGTTGAGGTCGTCTAAATATAAATTGACGCGATATATCCATTGGTCAGTATACTTATTTTTGTATTTGGATGTTTATAACTGTTCTTCTGGTTATTTTCATGGGAAATTTGTGTTGACAGATTAAAGTATATGTGCTATTCAAATTTACAAGCTAATAACATGGTCGTTCAGTATAATTGGAATGTATGTTATGGAAAATAATCTTAAATCTGGGAGTTAAAAAACGAATATCATCTATCTTAATCATTCGTCTGATTTTATTCAAAGAAACTGGATTGAATTTAAATATGTATTTATTCTAAGCACGACAACTGAGGTTTTAGCGACATTTATAAAATTTCCATCGGCAATGTGACAACTGGTTATAGATTGAATATATTTTTAATCATTATTTTGTGAATATATATCTTATATTACGATTTTATTTTTTATAAACGCGATAAAAAATAAAATTATTCGCAATCTATATTTGTTAAAACTTAAAAAATGTATAGTTTATGTATAAAAAAAATTACAATCAAATGTAATGTTTGTTGAAAGTAGCTTTCCAAATTTTTTTTTATTAATTAGAAAAGTAATTGTTATTAATATAAAGGATTGAAAGATATAATTATGTACATAATATATTAAATATTATAAAAGCCTTCTAAAATTTTCTGCAAGCTTTTATTTTGAAATCGCGAAAAATTTTAAATTATCCGATTTCGTAGAAGAAAAATTATTTAAGGTTATTTCTTGTCGAATTTTAGAGGCAAATTCAACATTGGAACCATATTTTCTAGTGTTCTAGCTAAATCGATAACATCATCAATATTCTTAGAAGCAAATAAATCTGGCTACTCTGAACTACTATTAGATTTGCTTTCAATTTCAGAATTAGAAACCTTTTCAACCAGATCGTCTTTGATTATTTAATCTTCGCTGAATAATTTCTCAATATAATTTCTATTTGAATATTGGAACACATTTGCAAAGGAATGCTTATAATATCAGCAATTACTTCATCTCTTCGTGGAACATTATTACTTCAAATAACTATTTCTGGCCATAATGATTTCCATCAAGCATTTGAATACCGAGGCAAAACCTCTCCCACTTGCCTGGACACAGTAGAGAGAGTAAAATCCGATACCAACAGTGGCAGAAGATACACGTCCAATGCCAGCAATGGCCAAGAGATGGAAACTCTTTACAAAAAACCGTATACCGAGACGGCTTGGGTCCCCGCGATATGAACACAAAAGGGGAGCCCTCACGTCACGTGTAAGTCTCAGCTTCCTTTGGCCTCGACTGCCATTCGAGAGTCTGGCAAGGCCCATACACTCAGCGAGTAAGAGTCTCGTGGTTGCAAATGATGATGATATAAATACAATATCCCCAATAGCCACAACTTTCTTTTATATTTCTAAAAACTTTAAAATCCGATGGAGCAATATTTATCCCGAGTAATTTTATCTGTACGAGGTCTCGTGGTTCGTTTCCGGCTGGTCACAAAAGAACTGTGCCGTTATTTTGTAGCCATATTTAAGAATTTTATAATAAATAATTCTTTATCAATCTCACCATACAAACCAAAGGATCTTTTTGATAGTTAGGCATTGTTACTGTTCTGGTGTTGACCTCCCTTTTGGAAAGACACTGTTTTTGCGACATTAGTTCGAGTACAAAACCCCCTTCTCATCCCCTGTCAAAGATTTACAAGAAATGTTGAATTTTCTTGTAATTTTATTAATTCTTGACACTTAAATGATGCGGTATCCACACACCCTTTATTTTTTTGTTTATAAAACTAGCCAATTATTTTTAATGTACTCCCACTCTATACTAAAAGTATCTGACTGGGTTTGCTATTTGTAGAATAGATTTGGTCAAATTTGTAGAATACATTTTTCACTGCCCTCTCACGTACAAACAGATCCACAACCAAATAAAACTGACCACTGAACGGTACCCCTTAGATCTTGGATGGATTGTGTAAGTAATTTTTGGTGGCACCCTTAAACCCCTGAGAGTCGAAGAGTACAGCTTTGAAGCTGTCCTGAAATTCACATAACTCGGCTAACTCATTACGAATAACAATGACACCAATTGCAAAGTACGAAGAAGAACTATGCTGACAAACTGGTGCTACTTTGGAGTTCAAAAGCATCTAGGGTCGAGATTCCTCTCAAAGAAGACCAAAGTCAAGCACTACAAGAACCTCGTCAGGCCCGTCTTAGCATACGAATCTGAATGTTGAGACCTTGACAAAACAAGATAAGCGATAACTGGACATCCTGGAGAGGAGAATACTGAGACGAATATTTTGAGCCGTATTCGACAATTGGGGTTGGCGTATCCGAAGCAACGAGGAGCTGTACCTACTATACAAGGATATACTGGTCACATCTGTCGTCAGAGTGGCCAGACTCCGGTGGGACAGTCACGTGTCAAGGATGCGAGACAGTCATCCGCCGAAAATGCTTATGGGTAATAAGCCTTCCTGTCCCCGGAGAAAAGGAAGACCAAGGCTGAGGTGGTTGGACTGTGTACAGAGGAATACTGCATCATTGAAACCTACCGGAAGATGGAGCTACGTAGCGGCAGACCGGATTAACTACCACACCAAAAACACCACATTGACATTAGTATTTTGTATATCATGTGCGTGCGTTATCCAAAAGCAAAGGTATTTTGTCATTCAAGCCTTCTTGTTATTTCTACGATCTACAATGTCCATGTTTACACCCTTCAATGATCTTGGCTAGAGAATTCGATTGATCAACGATAGTTTCATAATCATCGGATGCATTACTCATAATAATATCTTCACTCGATCCTTACTACTACCTTGAAACTACTAGCACTTTTAGTATTAGACTTGGATATGTCCTGCTGGGCATTATCTATCAGTATAATCCAGTTTCATCGGCACAATAATTCTATATAAATAGATTTTCTTCAATTATCACCTTTTTTATAAAAAAATGATGGCTCCCTGACATCCTTATATCTACTATCTTCTAAAGAATTACAGTTTTTTCAATAGATTTTCAATTATTAGATTTAATTGATAAGGATTGGTGTACACTAGGGTGTCAGAAGTAAATAGACACGCGGAAAAAAAACAGTTCTTATACTTTAATTGTGTCTGGTAGTTCCCACTCCAACATTGTAGACCTGGAAACAATTGTTTCAGACAGCCGGGACTCTTGTTCAGTTAGAATTAATAATCAGTTGCATTTCCGACAGATTCTGAATACCAGGATCGCGAGATTAACAACTCTAAACACGTGCTTATAAATTAAACTTCTTATTATCGACTGTATGATTTTCCAGTTTAAAAGAATTGTTAAAGCATCTGTTTCTCAAAGATCAGGTAGACCTGAACCCTAAGATAGAATAAAATAATGGTGATCGATGACCCTAATAAATCTATAGATAAGGTTGAATAGATATCTCTTCAAAAAAAAACAGTGCAAAGGCAACTCCACAGTGTTAGGCTTCACAAAAGAGTTGAAGAAAAAACCTCTATTGCCCAAGTTTCAAAAATAATGCCGATACAATGTGGCCGACTGTTAAAAACTTATTTAATAATTGTGAGGCTTTAGTGCATTTTTGAATGCCGGAAGATCAGAATTAATATTATGTGATGGAACTTTAAATTCCGAAAAATTTCTTGCTGTTTTAAAAGATGGACTTATGCCATTGTTTACACAATTGAAAAAAATATATACACGATTATGGAAGATTGAGCTCTTCTCCATAAGTCCCGTAAAATAACTACCTAAAAGACGATCAAAGTATCCATATTTTTGCCTTGGCCTCGACAATCTCCAGATATGAACCCAATCGAAAAAGGTTCAACATGTATTACAAATGAATATTAGTTACTGACAAGTTAACGACGTTTTTAACTGAAAAATGTTCTAAAATTCCACAAGTGATCATCGATTACTGGATAGATACCATAGCAGGATTACGACACCTCTGAACTAGAAATGGGGATCGATTATTTATTTATTTGACTAGGATGGGAAATGTGTCTCTCACTCTAATATTCCCCCAGTGTCAAACCACGACACTGGTTAAATTTAATATTATTTATTGAACGCAAGATAGATGGCATTAAATTTATAAGGTAATTGGTGTCTTCCTCTTACATACCCTCTGGCCAGTGTTATAAAGAATTCCCTGAATTCATAGTTTTCGTTGGACACCTTTCCGATTACTGACTTAGTTCCAATCTATAACACTTGGTTATTATGTATTGATTAGAAAAAAAATGGAAAACCAAAGATACGTGATGGGTATTCTGTGATGATGATGATTTCGTATGGCTTTTACTTTGCCATTCTTCGCATGTATCGTTGGGGTTTCTCTCCATTTCGGAGCACGCCAAGAACAACATTAGTTGGCTACGTAATCCAGGTGCAGGTTGACCCACTTTAGCTTTCCGGAGGGAGCAGGCCCCTCTTTGGGCCAAACAAGCCAACATTGCATAGCGTGGTCTAAAACATTTTGGTGCGGCATTGTTTCCATCCATTGCAGAGTTTCCTCGTTGCCGCTACGAAGCCTAGGACTTAAGGATGGAGCCAGAGTTTCAGCAGGAAGCGGATATGTGATGAGGAAGCTTGGCTCGGAACTATCAGCATTTGCCTTTGGATGACTGGGAGCCGAGTCAACCTAGCCCGGGATAGTCATCTCTACACCAATTACTGGTGACGGGAGATACAAAAGAATTGTTTCTAAGATACTTCCTGCTTGGATTTAATTCTAAAGAGCATACGCGTTTCATACAGACCTTAACGTGATTAATTACTAAGCGTAACAGAAAAATGTAATGAGATGTCGGCCATCAATTCCAATGGCGTGGCAGAGAGTTGTGTTTCATTTCTGATAAATTCTTGGTGGCTACCCCGGTAGGGGTTGGGAGGTGATAAATAGATATTCTGAATCCCTGTGTTATTCGTAGAAAAGTTATATAGGGTGACCAATAAAGTGGCCGCAGTGTATGGAATCTCGCCGTCGCAGAAAGGTTTAAGACACCTCACTATTTGTTGGCGAGCTGTCGCTTTGTCTTCGATCGGTTTGGAGGCGATCAAAATATCTAAAGTAATTAACATGATACAAGTTAAATAGCGATATAAGTTTATAGTGGGTAACTGTTTGGATTGACTTATCTGGTCGCTGGTTTGCTCGCGACTATAGTGTGCCATGGGCAGAAGGAGGAGTAGGCGGGCGGAGGGATAATTTATATCAACCTGGCGCGATAAAACACTTTTATTCGCGGTCTCGTATGATGTTGCAAAGAGAACAATGCTTTTTTCTGATGGAAAACCGAGGAGAGAATTTAATTAAACGTTATATTAATACATTACTTTAAAATAGAATTCATTGAAATTTTACTTGTTTATATATTAAAAAATATTTTTTTAACCGTTTAACATTGGCGTTGTCGATTGATTGTTCTGCGAAATATTTTTGCAGCAAACTACAGCCAATTACATCAATATTGATACAAACGCCCGAATGCATAGCCAAAATAATAAATAAACATGGAAAAGCATTTCTTTTAATTTCACGCTAAAGCATTGACAACCGGCTGTGTCTTTGACCAGTTAATTTCTTTGAACTCGAGGAAAAATCAAGAATACTTTTCCGTCCAAACGAGACGCATACTCTTTCCAGATATCGTTTGCGCACATCCGCCCGCACTAGTACCAAGAATTTCTCATCTTTTTTCGATGCCACAAAGTCCGAATTTATTTTAATTGATTCATTAAAGAAATACGAATTATGAAACTTTTGGCATTTAAAAAAAAGCGCTTAATAAATGAAGATTTCCGAGATGGATTGCGTTGCTAAACATTTGGCATTTGTTTGCTACTCAATCTGGTCTCGCAGTCAATTGTAGCCGAAGTGTTGAACTTAACGATGATCAGAATGCAGAAGAAGATTTGGCTCTAGGCCATTTTTCTTCAGCGCCATCATTCGTTTTGTGCGTTATATAGCCCTCTGGACCATCTATTAACCGTCGTTGTTAATCTGGAGACGTTCCGGCCGTTTGTTTCCGTCCACCGGTCCGGAAACGAAGTTCAAAGTCGCACTAAATGCGCATTATTGGCATGCCGAATTCCTGATTTTTTTTAAACAATTATATTTTCAGACACGGCATACGTTAGACAGACGTGGCTGTCACATTTCGTCCAAATCTATAATTAACAACGCCAAAATAAAAATGTGTTTCGTCGATGGGGTTCAATGTACTGCAAATTTTCAGCATTTTGACCTAGGCCTAACGTAGTGTTTAATTTTTATTAACAAAAATCATATATATTTTTCGCAATATATCATTGGCAAACGGTCGCAATAAAAATACGCGATAGCACCGCGTTATTTATTGCATCTTTTGATACATTCCGAATTTTATTTGTTGCGCAAAAAAATGTATAAATGTGAAATTAGTCGGGATATTTCAATGGTGTGCCAAAATTATCGAGAAAACTAATGAGGTATTTGAATATATCTAATTGTCTACATTCTCGATTGACACATTCCTTGATCTATTCATTGTTTGTTTTGTGAATTAAATTTGTGATCATTTTAAATGTAATACGGTGGAACCCAGTTTACGCGTCTGGAATTCACGTTTTCCCGCTATTTACGTCCAATTTTTAGTGCCCAATTTTTATTTCAGTACATTGGATATCCAATTTTACGTCTGTAATACTTAACAAGTTTATACTGTAGCCGTTGGACATGGTAATAATCCGTGCTTTCCATGCCGATGGGGTCTATTTGGGACCCCAAGGTTTTGATTTTTCTCGAATGACTCTTTTAACCATTAGAGTGCTGAGGAGCGCGATGGCGCTCCTTGTTGTTTGGGCCAAAAGTGCGCCTTACTGTACTGTTGGAAATGGGGATAAACAGAAGACCTAATATGTTTAGTTATTGGGCAAAAAATTCAAGAAGCATTCCATGGTTTCCAACTAATTCTCATTTTTTTTCACATCATCGACAATAGAAATGTATTCCCCCTGGGACATCCCAAATATGATCCTTGTACAAGATTAGTTGAACATGCCAATAGCATTTTTGTGTTACATTACACTCCTCTTCAACAACTGAGTATTGATGTGTCTTTGGTTGGGACGAATTGCCATACAAGCTCAAGCAATATCTTCCAAATAAAAAGCATCATAAATGGGGGGTGAAGTTTTAGATGATATGCGATGCCACAGTTAACTATAGCTTTGTTTTTTTTTGTTATAAAGGTGCAAAATGTAATCCTGATAAAGCTGGAATTTTGTTGAATAATAAATTTACCTCTTACGCAAGTTTTTTTCTTTTCTTTATATGATAAGTAAAACAATTATAAAATCTCTATTCAAAGCTAGCTTTTACTTGTAAGTAAAAAGTATGGTTAGTTCCGAAATTGTTTATGCATTTATTTGAAAAAATATCTAAAAATGTATTTGTGTGTGAAATTGTTATTAACCGCCACGGCGTGCAGGCACGCGAAACCGGCTAACCAACGGCGCCACGGCAAACGCTACTACGAATTTATTCATGAATAAATATAATATTTTTAAATGAAAATTAATGTAGAGACATCTTTTGAAGGCAGTGTGATTGTTAGAATGTCGATATGTTTAGCCGTTTCATTTTATTTGAAGCTTATACGGCGTGCGGTAAAAATCCATATAATCGGCTTGGCGTTTAAAGGGTTAAAATATGTTAAAAATTATGAAAGATATTAAATATTTAAAAAAAAAACACAGCTTTTCATCGTTTATTGTTCAGCAAATTTGAATGATATATTGAAAAACAGTCAGAACTTGTCTAAAGCAGTCCAATAATTAATTATTATAAATAATTATTGACGTTTGCTGTCTGCAATTGCGAAAAAATATAAAAACAACAATATTCGCTTCTGTAGCCACAGGCGCGATGTTTTTCTCGCTCGCATCCGGTACGATGTGCCAAGTGGGAGTGAAACGTATACTAGTGACACGTGCCGCGAGATCTCAGTCTGCGGCGAGACATCGCCGAGTGCGTGTGTCATTTACGCGTCATAATGATTAGTTAAAAAAATCAAAATATCGATCAAATTATAAATATTTTATTCTTAGAATAATCCTTTTTCTCAAGTCGAGTTATTGATGAAGATTTCATCAACATCTTGCGTTAAAATGCTTGGGGTCCGCCGTGACGGATCGGTTAAAGAATCGACAAGGAATAGAAAGATGATATAGAAGTTATTACGGAATACAATCTCATTCATAGCTGGGAACTAATTTCTAACGAACTCTTGCCAAATTATGCGAATCATGACTCCATTCGATTTATAGCATCGAAAGAGCTTTACGAAAAAAAAAACAAAAATATGTGTATGGTGAGTCATAAATACGAGCGTATTTTTATATAGACTGTGATTTTTTTATTCAACCAATAGCGTACCTTAAAAAAAAGCAGTTGATAGTTAGTAGTTGAACTAAACGAAGTTCTGCTAAATTTTTAAAATGTGAAAAAAATGCATTACTCAATGATGACGTAACACAAACTAAAGGAGCTTAAGTGGGATGTTTTAAAGCATCCACTATATTCGCCTGACTTAGCTCTATCTTAATATCACCCGTTTTATCACTGCAAAATTATTTAGATAAAAGTGGTGTTGAAAAACGTTTTCCTCTTTTTTACGTAAAACGTAAGAACGGAGTTTCACTGTATGTCCGATTGTCAAAAAAACATTTTTTTGACGTATCATGACATTGGGAGCTATATTAGATACTTTCTTACTATTGCTGGATACTTAAACACTTGTGTTTTTTACGTTTTTTTTATATAGTGGTACTTGGATATATGTCCTTAACACTTAATCGGCCGAAAGCTGAATTATAAGCTATTCTGGGCCGATCACCATAGGCCGGTAGCTTATTTATAGGATTTTCTGGGCGCGAACTTTATCGATCTCACATTTTCTTTATTTAAATATACACACTATAGGTCTTATATCAAACAGAAGGTATATCATATGATTTTTCCTACAAGAAATAAAGGGGGAATGAATATTTCATTCCAATGGAAAGAAACGCTATTGATTATGTAAAATATTTTAAATTCTGCTTTTCTTTTTTATGGGAAACGCTAATTTTGGTATTCCTGTCTTTTTTCGCTACATGAACCTGCTTGAAAATCAGGTTTGTTGTTTACTAAAAATCTGTCCAACGAACTTTGCTTCTGCATTCTCCGCAAGATGTGTCGGAAATGTGACATTGCCTGATCATTCTAGTCTTATTTGTACTTTATTGTGGTGGTACTTCATTGTCGATTTGTTGACATCCATCTATTTGGCAAATATTTCATTCATTAATGTAGTAAGAGCTTTCTCCATCTCTTCCACCTCCTAGTCTAAAGATAATGTATCTATCTTAATCAGGTGTTCCTCCATCTCGAGTTTCTGCAGCTCCTTCGCAGTAAGATCTTCTCTGTGCTCTTCTATTAACTCCTCCACATCACCAACACTCACATCCAGATCTATAGACCTTCCCAGAGAGACAATACCCTCTACTGCCTCAAAGCCAGCCGTAGACGCGTACCATTTGACGCACGAGTCGTATTCCAAACAAAGATATATCAAGTTGGACTTATTCCAGAGCGTAGATATAGAGTCACCACTGTACCTTTTTTTTCAACTTGTTGTTATTTGATTTGCATCCAGCTTGAGAGTTCTTTGACGTATTTCTAAATTTGTCTTAAAATTAATCCTAAAATAATTGAAATATACAATAAACTGCAGCTAAATTGTATCGTATTTATCAACACAAATAACAAAACGATAATAAAGACGCCATAAAAGCTTGTTACGATACATATGTTTTATGACGAATCGTAAAATTTAACTTAAGCTTGCAACTTATTATCTCTGGGAGATAAATTTCGACTTCATCATAATTTCTTAGACTTATAGCACCCGTTAGTTATTTTTGTTACATAAAACGTAAAATTTAACTTATTTAATGAATTATCTAGTTATATGTAATGCTTAGGGGGGAACAAACCCCACAATCATCCTTATTTCGTACAAAACTATGCCAAAGCCAATAAATTAGAAGCTATGATATCGACAGAAAGAAAATATTAGTCTTTCCTAACTCATTTATTGAAATATTATTAGGATTAGACAAGAAATTTACGTCTGATTTATTCTGTCGTAAATATATTAAATTTAACTATCTTTTTTTGTAATATGCTTTTTTCCTATATTATAAATAAAGGCGACTAATTGATATTTATATCATCATATGTGGAATTCTTAACTGTATTAAGAATGCATTCAGATCCATTTATTTCTCCAGGTCTCAAAAATTCGCTCAATGATTTGCTGATTTTTTAATTAAATTTGTTCAAATAGCTAAAATAATCTGATTTATCAGATCGGATAGGTCGCAACATAATATATATTAATAATAAAATACAACGTCTATATATTTGTCATTGTTTTTTTATATGTACATGTATCAATTAATCATTTGAGGTTATGTACGCTCATATATTATGTACCAAGTGTCAAAGCGCGACATTATTTTTAAATCCGCGCCGCGCACCAAACGCATCGAACGACGGCCATGAAAGAAAAATGTCATTTCGCGAAATAAGTCATTTTTAATTAATCACTTCGCATTTTATATATTATTCGAGCGTTTCACGAACAGATTAATCTTGCGAAATATAAATCGCAGCGTCTTTGCCGCCTCTGCGCTCGAAAATAACCGCAAATCATTGAAATATATATAACGGGCGAATTTGAATGGAAAAATACGAAATTTACTCAACAACTCTGGATGTTATCATAACAATGGAGATGAAAACAAAGTGGCGTATCAAAGCCGAACGAATATTAATTGGCATCGGCGACAAGGGACACGTGTATGTAGTAGGGGGGTCGGGAGCTGATGCAGGCGCCAGGGTCCACCAGGTGAGGGTCTGGCTCAGCTGCCGGTCCTTTATCTTAGTTTGGCGACGGCCGCCGCCACAGCAGCAACCAACCGCTGCTCTGCTATTCCAACATTAGCATCGCACGTGCTTTCTTCTATTTCGGACATCTCGGAAATATATTCAAATAGTGACCATCAGAATTTTTCTATAAAAAAAATATTTATACAGTGACTATGGATCCAATCGGCGGATCCATAAAATCAATTTATCGAAACGCGTTAATTACTATAGTTTTTTGAGTGGATAAGTGTATTGTGGATTCGAAATGTCGTTCTGCAGAATCACAGGATGCAGCCGCGGTCTTCCGAAGCCGAATTATTTCCCTCTCCTGCCGCCTATATCGCCGGCAGATGCCAGAAGATTCTGTCGCATAACTGGAAAATCATATGGACTACCAACGCACCATTACATACCGGTGCTCTTAACATCAAACTCGGCTCAAAAAGCATCAAAGTGTAAAATAACAAACGTCGCCGATGAATTGGGGCCGCATCATTTCGGACCGGAGATTAATTATGGAAACAGAAAGCATATCTTGCTGCCCGATTTTAGATATATTTTCCCTGTACTGGATGGATCCAGTGAGGCTCAAAAATATCTATTGAACATAATCAATGATAAGCATATGGAATACGATCGCAAATATGTGTATGCAGTATCAGAAAATAAATGCAATGTGGTATTCCCAGCCGGATTAGAAGCGGCTGTCAGAGATGGAGATGTGAGAGACGTGATGCTCGCTAAAGACACTGATACCATTTTAATAAAAATGAAACAGGGAAAAAATGTATCGATGGATTACATTGATTTTGATTATTCGTGCGATCTGTACGAAGGTGAAGGACCTAATGTCAACACATTAAGAGAAATGGACAGAGAAGAATTGGAGAAGAAGAAAAAGCGCAAACGCAATCCGGGATTGGCGGGAATGAAAAAGATATTCGAGGACAAAGACAAGCTAGCCGAAATCCAAGAACAGCAAGAAGAAAAGATCAAAGAAGAGCGCACTGCGAAGAAAATCAGAATAGAAACAAAATCGCCACTGCCTAAAGAAGAAATTATAGAAATAAAATCAGTAGAAGAGGAGCATATCCGTTCAAAATCAAGCATGATCTTTACAAGTGGGGATTGGAGAGATCTGACCCAACCGTTGATCGAATCATGGGATTGGGATACGTTCGAGAGAGAAGCAGCGGCGGCCATGGGCATACCAAGAATCACAATACTGCCGAGGCCCATACAAGCAATACCGCTTCAAATAGATGCAGAACCGAAGAAAGTATCGCTCGAAATATTGGAAATATCCACAGGTTTCGAGAACATACCGTCGATAGAACCATTCTCTCCAGTCACAGAGAAACCGGACACGGAACTCTGGGCATTCATCAAAAATATCGATCAAGAAAAGCTAGAAAACACATCAGACATCAAAGAAAAATTGATCAACATAGAAACTGAATTCAATTCGCAATTACCAACATTGGAAGACATACCAAAAGTCGTAAAAGAAATTGCTAAAGGCAAACCAACAGTGTTGAATAAAGTGACAGGACTCACGCTGAACATTGAAGATGCTAATAAATTCGTTCCGGGACAAGTCATCGAAACTCCAGCTGGAGATAACTTCATTCCTGGACAAACTGTGGCCACACCGGCAGGTCCTGTGTTTGTTCCTGGATTTACAGTGTTCACACCCGATGGTCCATCTCTTGTTCCAGGGCACACGTTCATGGATAAAAAGACAAACGAACCAATATTCATCGCAGGACAGACTGTACAAACTCCGCATGGAGAAGAGTTTGTCCACGGACAGACAATCAGAATGGAGGATGGTACTATGAAATTCGTAGAAGGACAGACTATCATGTCGCCAGAAGGTCCCAAATTCGTACCGGGCAAAGTCATATACGACGAAGAAAATAAGAAAACGTTCATCCCTGGACAAACTATTGACACAGAGAACGGACCACAGTTTATTCCCGGACAAACATTGCGATCGGAAAATGGAGAGGTGTTCGTGCCTGGACAGAATATTTGCATGAATTCAGAATGGACGTTTGTGCCTGGCCAGACTGTCAAATATGAAGACGGAGTCAAATTCGTCCCGGGATCGACAGTGAATACAAATCAAGGACCCAAATTCGTAGCCGGACAAACGATGATCTCTCCAGATGGAAGTCCCGTGTTTGTTCCTGGCGTTTCAGTAGAATCCGACGGAGAACTGAACTTCGTACCTGGAACCACTGTAGAAACAGTCGATGGACCTAAATTCATACAAGGACAGATCGTCAAGACGCCGGATGGAGAAAAATTCATACCGGGAAAAACGATCGTGGGATCAAATGGAGAAATCGAATTCGCAATTGCGAGAACTGTCAAAGATATAATTTTCATGGAACCCACACCTACAGGAATGGCTATAGATAATTTCTTGATGGGTATTACCGTGGATTCTGTATGCGTATTTGGACATATGGTCCAGACTGAGAAAGGCATCGAATTTTATCCGGGCAATATGTATCCGGAAATCGAAGGAAAAATCGTATCTGGAAGACTGATGAAAGGCGACGATGATGGTGCAAGATTTATTCCGGGAACGATGATAGATGGAGGATTTGTTCCGGGACAGATCGTTTTCACAGAGAATGGCGAGAAATTCGTGCCTGGACAGGTTATAGAAACGTTGGAAGGCCCTAAGTTCGTGCCTGGACAAGTCGTTGAAACAAAGACGGGGCCGAAATTCGTGCCTGGACAGACGATTGAAACTGATGATGGACCCAGGTTTGTACCTGGACAAATCGTAGAAACCAAAGCTGGACCTACGTTCATCCCCGGTCAAGTCATATCGACTCAAGAAGAAGGATCAAGATTTGTTCCTGGACAAGTTGTAGATACAGAAGAAGGTCCTAGATTCGTTCCGGGAAGAGTTGTAGAAACGAGCGATCGCGGAGTAACATTCATCCCTGGACAAATTGTGCAGACGGCGGAAGGTCCCAAGTTCGTAGCTCCGGATCTTGTCGAAGGCGAAGAGGGATTAGAATTTTCAGTGCAAAGCTTCTTGGTAACGCCTGAAGAATTAAAACTGTTGAAAGTTAAAAGCGGAAATACGTCGGCTCGCGGAGAGTTGAGCATAGATTCAAAAATGCTGAGGCAATTATCCGAGGCGGGCATGTCTGTCGGTAGACAAGTTCCAGCAGATGTTCCCTCGGTTGACATTGTGCTAGAGCACACTAGAAATACGACAATATTAAAATCGTTCATATCTGATTTTGGCTTTAAGGATGAAGTGGCTAATCAGCTGATGACGATCATAACATCAATCGTGGAAATGAGCAACAATATAAATAAAACCGAGGAGAATATCTCGAAAACTAGAAAGACGTCTATCGAGCTGAAGAAAAATGGCAGGAACAAAAAAAATACGAAAACGCTCAACGCCATCCACGAGAGCACCAACGGACACCACAACAACGAAAATGTTAAAAATGCGATAGCGGCGGCCGTGCTCGCCGCCATGGTGATCGCCGAACAGTTCGACGAGGAAGAAAACAACAACAAAAAAGATAAATACCGCAGCGTGCTGAACTCGATCAACTCGGTCCTCGGAAAATCGTTGAACGAGAGCTTCGTCTCTGAAATGTATGACATATTACAAACGGAGGAGGAAAAAGAACTGTTATGCGAGCAGATCATGAAGCATTCTTCGCAGAACAAAGTGGATATTTTAAAACTGGCCATAAATAACACGGTCCAAAGTGAAACTCTGAACGAAAACAAGGTGGTAGAAAAGTTGAGCTCGGTCCTCAGAGACGAAAAGAGTTGTCTAGGTCCAGCGTTCAAAAACATCTCCAAATCAAACACGGAATTATTGAAGAACGTGCTACAAAACATATCACAAAGCGCTTCATCGTTAGCGACAGATCAGCAAGCAACTGAAACATTGCAAAAAGCCATAGTAACAGCCGTGAGACAGACTAGCAATCTGAAACTGAACGAAATGATGCAAACCGGGAATGAATCTGCATTAAAGCACTTGTTGGTACAGTCCATTGGTTTAGCTAAGACGCTGGGTATGCAAGACGTGGCGTCGACGCTTTCTACAGTACTTCTAGATCCGAATAGTATTACGAAGCTATCAGAGGATCAAACGACGATGGATATATTGCGGAGATTGACTGTGATGCGTGAGCTTGCGGAGAGAAGACCTAGCTTGAATTCTGCATTGAAGAAATTAGAAGCCGATCCAGAGCTGGCGAGAACAGATCCGAAGCTCAGAGAATTGGTCAGAGAGAGTGCCGCATTGATGATTGTTCCAGAAGAGCCGCCGCTGATGAGTTCTAAAGACGTGCCTATCAATCTGTTCCAGAACGAGAACAGTTTAGCTATGGAGGATTTCTTGCTGCAGCGTAAAAAGCATCCTGGAACTGTGCTGATAATGAAGAAAGGTCTTCAGGCAGTCGTTCCGAGAGAATCAAGCCGAGGAGTACTCACTGGACAAGTTGCTTATACGCTTCTGGATGAGACTGGGATAAGACATTTTGAACCACTGCACGTGTTTTCGGCATTGCGATTGAATCAGCCGACCGCGCATCGATTCTCCATGTACTGCTGTCAAATGGCCGATGAAGAAGAAGTAGAAACACACTCTATGTCCGATAGTAGTAGTCTCAGCGAAGATATACGTATGACAAGATTGGGAGGATGGATCAAGACGCAGAGAGGCATTTCTTTGAATAGAGACGATTCTTCATTTGACAGTTGCACTATTAGAGAAGGTAGTTTGGAGCATACTCCGAGTTTTATAAGACTTGGATCTGTCTGTCGCAATGAGAGCAGTGACTACTTGAATGCCAAGGTATTATATACAATGTTACTACAGGAATAAATGGTGGGATTTGTTTTTGATCTCTTTAATTTATCATAAATGTCGGTAATATATTGGTTGATAATTAATTGGTTGATTTGTACGTGTGGGATTATAAAGGAATCTTGGATGGGTTTATTCGAGGAAGAATGCGGTGTTGGCGGATTTATCCCGTCGTTCTCCTTGCAATTCTTGTGCATATTATCGTTGAAATATTTATGAATAATCTGAGAATCATCCTGTATAACATTATTGATCTTTGAAAGCGTTTATGCCGCCGTATAAATATAACCGCATAGCTATCTCTCTTCATATCGATCGTTTGACGCAAAACAACTGATCTCGATTCGTCCGTAACGGACTATTTTTGAATTGTGTAATTTAAAAATATACAAAAAAATCATACGAAACAGATGAATGAATTTTTTTTCTCGGAATTTTTTTCCCGGAATAATCTCGGATATTAATTGATCGATGGAGTTTATTCGTCGGCCAGATGCGTAGACGGAGAATTCGGCGAAAGACTCAATTTTCGCGCTATGTGTTTTTAATATTCACAGGTGTTGGCGATCTTTAAATAGAAAATTGGGTAATGAAGATGTTGGTTTGGGTCCTACGCGCTTTTCACGAAATTTAATTATGCCATTCGGCGATTAAGTGTGGCAGATAGTGACACGTGCAGTTTAATTTCGCCGATAATTATTCGGCAAATTAATGGCGGCGAGACACAAAGAACAACATTCAACATGTTTTCCGTTGCCTTCTATCTCAAAGTTTAGATGATCATATTTATCATATTTTTTTTTTTTCAGGTGGATGATGTAGTGGTTGCTCACTGTGACTACACAGCTGTGGGTGATGATGAAGTTTCACTAAAGAAGGGAGATGTCGTCGAAATACTGGATCTGCCCCCTGCTACTGGATCCAAGTATAAATATTCTTATTTTTTTTTGTAAATTAAATGTATTTATGTCTTGCAGTTTTTAGATTTGTATATTTTTGGTTCGTAGGAGTAGTGAACCTTTATATTCATCAATGTTGTTATTTGTGTTCTATTGAATTATTGAAGAAAGTTTTATGAAAATGAAGAAAGCATGCCAAGAAAGGCGATCGATCTATCACGTTGTCTTATGAGTCTTTGCGTATTTGATTAGTTAAAGTAAAATTATCTGTTCCTACGAGCATTCTTCATCTCTTATTTATTCGTATATAATCTATTAAGGAGGCTTGAATTGAACCATGATATTGGATTCCGATCATCATTAACTTCTGCAGACTGTCTTCTCCACTTTCTGAGATTTATCATGGATAGTTTTTGCATACTCTTCTGCTTCAGGTGCCTTGTCTGTTTTTGGACGTAGACAATCTACATGTCCATATAATTTTCTGTTGTATCTGGGTATCTGGGTAGCTGGAACAATTCTGGAGCTCCCATTACTCTTGTATATCACCATACCCTCTCTCTTTAACCTACCCGTGCCGATTGGGTACTACAAGTTTTTAATTTGTCTCGAATAACTCTTTTAATAAAAATCCTACATGTCACAAACTTTTTGTATTTGTCTAAAAAACGTCTACAGAATAAATATTAAATATAATCCTAAATAAATCCTCTATTGTCTGCAATTGCAAAAAAATAAAAAAATAAAAATATTCACGGCTGTTGCCACGCGAACGATTTTTTTCTCGCTTGCATTCGGTACTATGTGCCAAGTGTGAGTGAAACGTGCGAGTGACACGTGCTGCGAGAGCTCAACGTTGTTATTTATGCGTCATATTTTTTCGCAATTGCGGACAATAAAGAATCTTTTTTATAAAAATAAAAAGAGTTTGTGACATAGGATTTATATTAAAAGAATTATTCGAGAAAATACACATCAATTCTCTTGGTCGTCTATAGGATTTAAGGCATTCGACTTCAGCAAAGCATCCAAACTTCGTCTATCTACCATCTTAATGATCCAAATGTCTCCGCAGAATAAGTATATAGAAAAAAGAAGTGATCTCACGAGACGTTGATTCTTTGGCGTTGGTTTCGATTCTTCCAGATTTTTGTTTTCACCTTATTTTTTTAATAAAATGAAGGATTTTCTTCTTCTGCATTTGCCTTATCTGTTCATACGTAGACGATCTACTGAATTTGATCGTTTTTACATATTTTTCTCTATCCTTAACGACTAGAAATAATCTAGACGTCTAAAATCGAAGCTAAACTACAGTTTAGCTTCCACTTTTTCCTTGATGATGATCTGTAGAGACTATACTTTAGTTCTCGAATGATGAGTCGGAAGTATTATTGAATTATCATCAGTTAATGATGGATTTAAAGTTTTCATGATATATCTCGCATTGTCCATCATAGATCCCTTTTTTACAGCTCGAATGTCTTTAGTATCTTGTTTTTTAAATATTTTTAAACCATAAATGAGACTATCGTCACTATGTAAATGCTTCATATATCCTTTGTTACATTATATATAGGTTGGTTTTTTTCGTCTCTAATCCTTCAATAGATTTAAGTCATAAATAAAACAGAGAAGAGCTTTTAAGACTCACAAGACAGCCGATAGTATCGTTCTGACTGCATTTTATCCCAGGTTCCTCATCCCCAATCTATTTCGATCATTATAAATCCATCGACCTTGATAAACAAAGTTGTGTGCCATATAAAACATTAGGATCTCAATCATAACTCATAGTATAATCGCCGTAATGGTTGTAGCGATTTGTCACATTAAATTAAATTCCCCAAGTGACTAACGAGCTTAATTTCGCGTCGGTAAACCATCGAGGATTGCCAATTTTTTGACGCGATTCATAACTCTATGGCGATTACCAACGGATTGTTTGGCAGCATCCGAAAAATTGCATACGATTTCGGGTTGTTGACCAGTCGCGGGGATTCCTCGAACCGTCGTACGGCGACTTTGTGCTCGTTTTGCAAACACTAAAATTGCAGTAAACTGCAGTCGAGCGACGGGAAGTCTAAATCATAAAACGGACGAGGTGTCTGAACTCTGGGTTGTGCAGTTTTCTTTGCGGTGTGATGGATGGCGACTTTGGTGTCAGATGCGGTTCTCTGCTGCTCGAGTTGCGCTGAATTACTCAAGAATGCTGGACGGAACCACAGGGTGTTCACAAGATCGCGTTGATTTAACACTTCAACAATGGATAGATATCATAATTAAGATGATACAGAAGAACATTGCCAGTGAATTCTTGTCGAGCAACCAACGAGCCGCATAGCACAACATTTGATGGCACCATATAAATCGTTCAAGATGCAAAAGGGCTAACATAATATATGTCCAGCTGACAGATTGCGATTGCACTCTGCAGATTCTGTTGCAGGGCATCAATTTTCGGCCCACGCTACCAGAGATAGACCGGGAATAGACCAAACACTTATAGTTTTATGGCATCGATCTATTTTCGGCGTATGACTCTGTGACGGGGAGGGAGCCGACCAGCGGATTGAGCATCTTCTTTTTGTCTCGGATCGGCGATCCATCGTCCGGAATGAGGAATCCCGACAGCTCTGGGCCGAGCTTGATTTAGAGCAACTGCGACCAACCTCCTATCGACGATCAATTACGTCCGAACGATCGTATCGGATAACCGATTCCTTTTGACTTTTAGCATCTTCTAAATCTGCATCTACCATGTACGTATGTTCCCCCATGTTCATAGCATGCCGTTGTTTTCCACAGACAAGACCCCGACCTGGACCTTGGCAGCTCGGGCACTCCGCTCTTGGACACGTCAGCGGCCAAGCACAAGCTTGCAATCAGGCCCAAGAAAAAGCACGGTGACCCTCGGCAAAAATCATCGTCATCAATCACTGTAGCCAATTCCGACAAATCTGGGCGGTAAGCAGTCAGCTTCTGCACCGATTCTAAAACTCACTAATTAGCGACCTTATGTTGTTTTCTTTTACTAAAAAAACTCACATCACTATTGTGCCGGTTAGATTTGCAAACATCTGCCAAGGGGCGGTTGGAAATAACAGCTTACCGAGTTGTCTTAATGCCAATGAGACTTCGATTTAACGAGTATTGACTTTGATGAAATTCGAGAAAGAGTAGAGACTGCCCACTATTGTCTGTCATTGCCAGATATTTTTATTTTCAGATGAATATATCGTAAATTTGGAATCTAGGAAGTAGAAAGCGTTGGAATTGTTTTGCCCGACAATGCATGTATTAATAGACGTACTACTAGATTCTTTTCAATGATCCATGCTCGATATAGATCATCCAAAAATAACGCTTTAAATAAAAAAATATATATAATAATCAGTAATATTATTAAAACTATGTATTATGTATATTAAGTAAAGCGGAAAGTAATGACATTTACTTTTATTGCGACAAAAAGTTTATTTAAATATTTTTCGTTGTTGTCTATGATCTTCCTCCATGGAAAAGACTATTTTCTAATACCTCTCTCGTAAAATACTAGTGTTTTTAAGCAGTAACTTCTTTAATTTAAATATTTGGGGACAATTCATCCCACTAAATACAAAAGGAGAACCTTTTTCAGTCAATGATAACCCAGGGATAGAAACAGATACTTGATACGATGAAAGTAATTTTTTTATCCTTCATGAACGCGCTACGTTTAAACTAGATTTAAAGCAATGCAATTAAAAATGTCATTACTTTTCGCTTTGTCAAATATTATGCTTTTACTAATTTGATGTTATTTTAAAAATATTTAACATTTTAATACAGTAATATCTCTTCTTATCGCATATCTTCGAAAATAAGATCATTGTTTGATCATGTCGAGTGTTGTCGCGTGCCGGTATCAGACGTGGCGGCGTTGGACACAATTATGGTTTTGTAGATTCTACGGAGCTGTGGAGTTGAGGAGCCAGGCCGCTATCCAGGCCAATTCAGTGACATGTGTGCTACCGGAGGTCCCGTAGCACCCGATCAGACCGTAAAAATTAAATACGAGTTGGCCCTAACCATGTCTGATTATTATTGTTACAATCCACACGTGACAGCTCGTCTCCCGGGCTTTGGCTGACGACCTGGCCCGTTTTCGAAGAGCCAAGATAACCTGGAGAACGTCCGTCACAGTCATGACATCATGGTTGAGACGGAGGTGTCCTCCAGGTTGGCAAAGATCCGCCTCAGGGTTAATAGGCCACTTAAATAATAATAATAAATAATGTCACCCTGTGAGTTAAGTGTTGTCGTATGTCGTTATCGGACGTGGTCGCGATCGCGCTTAATTCCGCAGATTCCACTGAATTATGATGAGACCAGGTTGCTATCCTTGTCGATTTGGTGACGGTTGTGCTAGCTGGGATGTGGCCGTAGCATCCAATCAGACGGTAAATAAAATACGAATCGGCCCTAACCACGTCCGATTATTATTGTTAAAATCCACGCGTTGACAGATCAGCTTCCGGGCATGGCTAGCGACCTGACTCGTAATGAAGAACTTAGTTAAGTCGGAGAACAATATTCGCAGTCCTGACCTTAGGTTTGAGACGGTAGAGCCTCCGCTGGTTCTTAGGAGGTAACCAGAAGAAGCCCAGGAGTGGCGGAGATCGCGTAGTGTCTTCCAGGTGGCAAAGACCCGTTTCAGGCTAGAAATAATAATGTCACGACTTGATTAAGCCATTGACGTTAAGCTCCACAAAGTTTGTTGTAGTGCCCTGGCCTCATTTACCTCTATCTATTTACGAAGATCTGCAATAACGTCGCTCCATCTTCTTGTCAATTCAACGATGGAACATACGTTGAATATAGTTTTACCATCTCAGCTCCGGCTTATATTTCTTATTCTCGGTACAGTATCATGTGTGTTGCCAAAAGTGTCAGTTGTACCAGATCTGCTGGAAAAAATAAATGACACAATCAGTGCCATAACTCAAATGGCTGACGTACTGATCCATTTTAGAAGAGTCTAGAAAACCGGGAGGATAATCATCGCATCAGAAACATTTCTTCTTCTGCTTTGCCTGTTTTCGGACGTTGGCGATCTACATGTCCTTGTTTTTCTTTATATAATGGTCTGTTTTTGGCGAGCTGGAATTAATCTGGACCTCCCAATCTGGCCTAGTTGCGAATATTGCGGAGTCATGACAGCTTCTTTCTTCTCAATCACCGTTTACTTTCTACTTTTCTCTCCATGATAGTCTCCAGAAGATGATATTTTAGTCCATGGATGATGTATCCAAAGTACGCAATTTTACATGGTTTAATATTGTCCAGAAGCTTCCTCCCCTTGTTGGCAGAAGTTGAAAGAGAGGTTTGTATTCTCGAACATTCCTCAGTAGCACCACATTTCAAACGCTTCCAGCCCGTTATTGTTTCTGACCATATAATTGAGTCAAACGCGTTTTTGCTGGAACTTAGATAGAGAAGGTCTACAGATGGCAAAGGGGCACTGGGATATATCCTCCATAATAATAATAAGAAGAAGCTGTCCCACATCCCTGGGACGTGACTGACCCATCTGAATTTGTCTACTATGATGAAAACAGTATTTATAGCTCTTCGTTGTGACGGACACGTAATTCATTGCCGCTAGATACAGTTCCAAAGCTATAGGTCGCATCCTTCTTGATAGGACAGACCCGATAAGAGTCTTAGAGAGCTTAATTTTGGTATTCCTTGAGTGAAGTCTCGATCGTAATTGCTTTTAAAGTCCAAAGCAGCATATATTTGCTAGTAAGATTCTTCTCTGAACTTCTAAGTACAAATTTGCCCTCAAAATATCCTTTGGAATTTCCTTTTTCTCAAAGAACCTTAAGTATTTCTGGAAGGAAATTTTCGGTATGATGATTATCTCCTTTGGCAGCTTTGTCTTTATCACCTCAATGTTGGAAAAACATCATTGACAATTAGTAGACGAATACGGAGGCTAATATATCACAATGAGCTTATTTTTAGATATTATTTTTCAATTTTTTTCATAAATAAAAATCCCAGAGTACTTCAAAATACGGTATAACCTTTTTGACATCCAACAAATAAAGTAAGCATCCAATATGGCCCCCAATGTCAACAACTTATACACCTTGTATATAACATTTTCGTTGATCTTAAAAATTATAATTGGATATCCTGTTTCTATGAAATAATTTCAGTATCGTTTCACACTTCCATTCGATTATTTATTTACATTCCCGATCTCTAATATGAGTTATGCACCGCGATGAATTTAACCTCTGGGTGCATAACCTTTCGCGTAAACATGGACCCATAGATCTGGCAAGTTGTAATCTCAAAGAAATATATCGGGATGGCGGAATATATCACCGATATATTGTATCGAACACAAACAGATAGAGTGAGTCATACTTGGCGGAACTCACACCTTCCTACGTATCTTAATAAAAATAAATATAAATTCGCGAGATGGCTCACAATGCAGATTGAGGTATACCATTGCCACAATGGCCGTTTAATTGCACGTATTCATGGATTTTTACGCGTCATATTTAAATACGGCGAGTGATCAATCAAAGTCATTGCGAAAACAGTAATCGACAGTTAATTTTTCACGGCTTAGGTATAATATTTTTATTTCTGTTTGCGTTTGGCAATCGCGTCTATGAAAGAATTGGTTTTCTTCTCGCTTTTTTTGTTTTGCAATTTTGGCAAAAGCACCGAAAGACGAGTGGCCTATGACGATGCCAAATAATTCGTACACTTTCCGGCGGGAAAACTCGGCGCGTATTGAAAAATGCAACGGTGTTGCCAGCGCTAAATATGTGACTATAATATTTTTAGATAACTCTGTTGAACTATATTACGTATTTAATGAAAATATAATCTAAATGCTTATTTTTCTTGACACAATATTAGATTGATAAGTCTTGTTGTCGAGGAAATATTTTTCAAAAGAATGTCGATATATTTAGCAATACAAATACTAGTCGTTGAGATGTCTGATGAGTATGATTTATGATACTAAAATATATATGTATTGAAATTTAAAATTTAAATACGCGAATTATGACAATTATTATTTAAAACAAATGAATCATACGCGGCCATCTTGTTTACGAAGAACATGTATCAAATTGAAACTTGACATTTTTGGCCGTAACAACTTTTTTAGTGCCCATCTTCGAAATAATTACATTAATTTGGAAAAAACAGTAAATAAATTCCAAATCTTTTTCTATAATATACCAAGAATTCAATGGTCAACTTTCTAGATTTTATTGATCTAAAAAGTCTCATTAGTTTGGCATTAGTTAAAAATATTACAGCATAAAGAGTATTTAAAACAGTCAATAGCGACCCGAATCAGATATTCCAAGCTTACTGTGGGAAGTTTACTAAAAGTTGTTCTGTTACAAAAAATGGAGGGAAAGAAAATGAATTGTCACCGAACATAGTGTTTTTTTTTCAATTTGGAGACTGAAAGATGCTAGATTCTGATGTCGTAGTAGGCAAAGAACCCACATTTAATAAAAAAAAAATTAAGAAAAATCATTTGAAATAGGTCAAGTACCTATAATTGGAAGATAGTTGTCCTTTCCGATGAGTTCAAGATAAATATCTTTAAATATTACAGGTGCCAACTTGCCAGACAATACAAGAATGCACTTCTTGAGTTTCTTAACGAGAAGCAAGGGTTTCTATTTAGAGACATCATCTAGGAATTGAAGTACTGCCTTCTGTAGATGATCGTGGAATGTAATAGAAAGAAGCTATCTAGCAACCTAGAAAATGAAGAATTGTATCTTTAATTAGGAAACTGAAAACCCCTAAAAAATAACAATTACTTACTTTTAATGTAAATTTGATATTGAACAAAGTATTTTGTCCATTACTTTAGTTTCCCATATGGTTTTTTTGATTGATCTATGTGGATAATCTACATTTCACTTTTGTGGACGCTCTCTGAATGGTGCAAGCCAGTGGTTCTTAACCTTGTTAAAGGTACTGAACCCCACCAGTTTCATATGAGCCTTCACCGAACCTTTATTTCATACGTCGTATAATTTTTCATAATATTGTACAACAAGTCGGGTGTGTGTTTTGACCTCCGCCGAACCCGGGGGACTGACTCACCGAACCCCTGGGATTCGATCGAACCCAGGTTAAGAAACACTGGTGTAAGCGGTTCTGATACAACTAATGCTTTCAAACCTTCTTTAACAGTTGCTGGAGTATTAACCGATCCGTCACGGCGGCTAGAAAACAACCGAGATGTCCGAAGGGGGTCTATCATAGACCAAGCATTCAAGTAAAAATATTGATGAATTCTTTATCAATATCTTGACATTATTCTAAGCATAAAAATAGTTATTCATGATATGTTTCATAATTTGGTCGATATTTTAGATTTTTAACTAATCAATATGCGTTAATGACACGCGCACTCGACGATGTCTCGCGGCAGACTGAGTACACCCCGCCGAGTTCTCACGGCACGTGTCACTAGTACGTTACACTCGCACTTGGTGTTTTTATTTTTTTTCGCAATTGCGGTCAATGATTATTTATAATATTTACTCTTCACACTTTTTTAGACATATATAAAAAGTCTGTGACAAAACTTGGGGTTCTAAATAGACCCCATCGGCACGGCTAAGTTAATATTTCCTATACGAACCTAAGATACGCGAGAATGGACTTTGTTCTTAGAGTAAAATCTCAAAATCGGTGGGTAAACTTAAAACGAGAACTTGAATAACTTAACCCTTTAATCACCAAGCCAATTATATGGATTTTTACCGTACGCCGTATAAACTAATCGACATTCTAACAATCACATTGCCTTCAAAAGATGTCTCTGAATTAATTTTCATTTAAAAATATTATATTTATTCATAAATAAATTCGTAGTAGCGTTTGCGGTAGCGCTGTTGATTAGCCGGTTTCGCGTGCCTGCACGCCGTGGCGTCTAAACGGTTAAATATACCGTCTCTACTTGTACTTATACCTTTTTTAAAGCCATAGTCTAAATGAATGCACAATTAAGAATAAAACCAAAGATAACATTGCTCAATTTAGCCCTTGGCACACATATTTCAGCTGATTTAATTAAGAAGTGTAATAATTAGCACCCATGTTATGTCCAAATGATAAAAATCAGGCCACAGCTATGAAAGCTGAGCGCTTTAAGGTTATGTTTGTAAAGTGTGTCGAGTTCAGATGCATGTTGCACTCGTGACTAATTGCCGTCGACACTTATGATGGACGCCTTCCTACCTGCTGTGGGCCGGTAACGAGACCTCTGGCTCCTGCCCAGGACACATGCAGACCACAGAACTGTCCCGATATGGACCACCCACCGCGCTAATAAACATCGGATTCAGCGCCGACCAATAAATCATTCCGATGCACTTTATCCACCGTTTTCCGATCCTTTGATGATTCCGACGTCGATGGACCGAAGAAAATCGGTCCATTGTGACAGTATTTTAATGCAGAATCATTGTGTTACGTCGTTCCGTCGGTTTTTCGCGTTTTTTTTTTTTGTGTGTGACAACTGTCACCTTGACTCTTCCAAGTGGGCCACTGCTTTTCGGCAGCTATCCAAGGAACACAAGCCGGGACGCTTTGAAGTCTCGTTGCGTTTGTTCCACCCGATTGGTATGGCAATATTTTTACGATCGATTACAAAATATTTTCATATGAAATCGAGCTGTGAAAATGTCCACCGGTTTTTATTGGAAACGACTGAAGTGAGGCGAGGCTAACTGCCATTAAACTGACACGCTATTATCGTATTGTTCTTGATCTTCGGATGTTACGGAACGTCATTTGGCCTAATGTAATCAATAAAATAAATAATTTATCGACAAAATGGCGACTTAAAAATTTGATATTCGCGTTGTATGCAGATTTCCGGTAATCCCTACGCGTGCGTATCGATTGCTTAACATTTTTTTATTCTATTTATGATTCCGTACAGTGACGGTCTCTGCGATGTTGATGATGATTCAAAGCATTCCTCGCCATCTAATTATAAACTGACAACAAAAAATGCACCAGTGCTAAACGGATGCAGCCGAGGTGTTGACCATATGGCGCTCGTACGTAAATACCATGAAAATGCCCCATTTTTAATTTTCCACGGGCTCGGGAGTTTCCTAGGCCCGTGGAAAGACTCGCGCGGATTATAGCGATGGTCAAGTGTTAATCTCTCGCGGTGAATTATGTGTATAAACATTTCGAATGTTGTGCGAAATGCTATTTGGCAATAGAACACGTGTTTGTGCGGAAAACATGTATTTTGTTAACGCGATATGTCAACGAATTTTCTTTGAGGTCGTATTATCTATTATATATTCAATATTTATTCATTCTCTTTTTACACGCGGGATACGTTCCCATGTCTACCGTGTAATAAACATGAGATGCACTTATATAAAGGATAGATTGGTTTAATTATCTAAAATCGATCCAGCTCAAAAAAATATCGTATTTATATTTTATTTATACATATTCGGTCGCAAATGATTATTAACCCTGTTGCTTAATAGCAATCCTTTCATCATGGGAAAGACCTCCGCAGAGAGGGGTCCCCTAGAAAGAAGGAAGAGGAGCGAAAATATCGAGACTATACCAATTATTGGTAAACAGATTAGGGTTTTCCTTCCCAGGGTATACTGTCTCTGTCGTAACAAATTCGTTAGAGACCAGATTTATTTATGCACATAAGGATATGTGTACACATACATGTTGCAAGTATTTATCAAAGTTTACTTGGGTTTTTAGTCAACTCCATGCAGGGTTATGTTGACTATAATATAAAAAAATGTTTAAAAGAGATGCTGACCATCAATTGTAATGGTATAATACCCCCGGTAGGGGTTGTGATATAAATAGATATTCTGAATCCCTGTGTTATTCGTAGAATAGTAATAGAGGGCGACCAAGAGAGTGGCCGTTCTCGTGTATGTGTATACATATCCATATGTGCATAAACAAATCTGGTCTCTAACGGATTTCTCACCACAGAGCCAGTATACCCTGGGAAGGAAAACCCTAATCTATTGTCTGGTCTCGATACTTTCGCTCTTATCATCACTAGAAAGACCTCTCTCTGAGGAGGTCTTTCTAATGATGAAAGGATTGCTTTTGCGCGACAGGGTTAATAATCAATTGCGACTTGCTACTTAAGACTCGTTTTGGGCAGATGTGCATATGTATGCCTGTGTATATCTATATAGGTGTGTGTGTGGGGTCGCTCGGTACATGTCACTTGTGACTCGTTATAAGCAGATAACACATTAGAGAAGAGAATAAACGAATACTGAGACAAACGCCCTCCCACTTGCCTGGATACAGTCGAGAGGGTAAAATCCGATACCATCATGGTAGAAGATGTACATCCAATGCCAGCAATGGCCAAGAAGGAGAAATTCTTTACAAAAAACCGCATACCAAGACGGCTTGGGTCCCCGCAGTATGGATACGAAAGGGAAGCCCTCACGTCATGTGTGAGACTCAGGTTCCTTCGAAGAGTTTGGTAAGGCCCATGCCCTCAGCGAGTGAGAGCCTTGGGGCTGGCAAATGTTTCTTCAATTTGCTTGAGGGTGCTGCAGCTCAGCAGTGTATATGGACGAGCCTGAGGACTGTACATATTAATAAATGTAAATGAAGGATTTTAAATTTATATTCTTTTAAAAACTTCGTATTTAGAGTTTTAATCCTAATTTTTTTTAATGGTTATATTTTTTATGCATGTTTTATATATTTTTGATTGATTTTAAGCCGCTTATAAAAATGATATGCTCTGTTTTAATAGAATATTTATCTCTATATTATGTTAGGGGACCCGAAAGAAATCGCGTATTTTTTATGAATATAAAATTTATGTTTGTTCATAATTCTTTTACATATATTATTATAAAACATAATTTTCGATCATTATTAGGGACTGTTTTCCATCTTCCATGTAGTTTTTCAATCCTTTTTTCGAAAAAAACTCGCTAGTTTTGTAAAGAAATACTTGTTCATGTGTTTTTCTGCTTCCCTTATATTTTAAAAACGTTAAGTGTGCTCCATGGACCTAAAGAACAATGGGAATATCTGGGGAATATGAAGGATCTGGCAGAATTCCTCCTGATTTTTTTCTTTTTAGGTCTTTTTTGCATTATGAAGGCGTCCATTATAGTAGTAAAGAATTATTCCCTTTATATAACCTAAATATACTCTAATTAATTCCAATTAAAAGTCTTCTTCAACATCGTTAATCGGAATATCGATTGGATTTTGAAATAATATTTTTTGATTTTTTAAAAGAACAATTGAAGAATCGTTGTCGTGAATCAAATAATAAAATTAATGATAAAACGGGGGACCGGATTCGACTCGCGGACCGTAGTTCGGTAACCCCTGATCCAACACATACAAAATATGTCAAACGAGCAATTAAAATAGGACGGCGGCAAATATCAAATATATTATTTTCCATCGTTATGCACGATTTTTTTTAAATGCGTATTTTTATTCCCACAGCATTTAACAAAAAAATCAGTGTAAAAAAACGGTACATTTTCTTGAATCGTGCTACTCAAAACCGTACAAAAAGAGAGCAGGGCGTATATAGATTTTTCGCGTTTTCCGCCGATACAAATAAATATTTATATGTCAGATGTATTTTTCAGTAATTCTAGATTACGAATATATATAGCATTTATTATACTAATGATAACCTTTAAAGGTCTTAAAATTAGTCATAAATCTACATCATTACACATGGTGAATGTTTTTTGTTCGCTGAATATTGTGAAATTGCTCAGGATTTTACTGCGAACTCTGATTTTTCCATCTGAATTGTTTTATTGCAATTCCTAACCGCTTTTCTTTCGTTTATTCGATCAAAGAAGTGTTTTTATGGATTATGCTTATGTGAAACCTAATTCATATAGCCTCCTTCTTACTGTTCTTCTTAACCCTTTCAATGCGGGGCGCATGACGTACATGCGCATACAAATCGTGTTGGCCGCATGTCGTAGATGCGCGAGATTCTTTAAAACTTTAACTTGTCGTTACATGTAAACTAGACCGAGTTAAGTGATGGTGTTTGTTTTAAAAATCAGGTAATAAACACAGCTATCAATAAATATACAACATATCACAAGAAATTTATAGGAACCATGTAATATGTAAATATGAATAGTAACGAATCAAATCGCGCGTGGCGTCTCATTCAAATTTTCGCAGTAGTATTAGTGACGTATCTCGGCTCAGGGGTTGTTAAGGGTGTTCCACGTACATTATGTGCCACATACACGTGTACGGATGTAATGGTATACGAAAATTGCATTTCGCATTTTTGATTTAGATTCGCATTCCCATTTTTTTCTCACTTAATCTCTGTTTGAGCAATTGATATTTTGTTCGATTTATTATTACGAAAATAAAGTGAATCGAGTTTATTTTTTTAGTTGAGATGGAAGAACATATCCTAATTAACATGTTTGCATAAATCTCTTATAGGAAAATGGTCTAATGTAGCGGTAAACAGCGAATACAAATTTACCTCGCAAAAAAAATAATTTGGTCCAAAACGGCCGCCGCACTCAGATGCAGAATCGTGTTTAGACCCGCCGCATTGAAAGGGTTAAACTAGTTATTGATAACGTATTTATTTAATCCTTTCTATGTATTTGATGCAGATTTTTTGTAATATTCTGATAAAATTTTAATTTTCTTCGTCATCTTTCTCATCAACTGACTATAAAATATTATATCCCACTTTTTTATTGTGATTTATTGTGGAATTCTTGTTTTACGCGTTTGTTTACGTTACGACTTAGTAAATATAGTAAATGCTAAACACTTTTTGACAACAAATTTGATACACAAAATAAAAGGGATTTTTAACATTTAACATGGTTTTCTTGAAAAATAGTTAAAATTAATTGGTTTACTAATTATATTTTGCATGTTTTAATAATAACCAAGGCATAGAATTTTTCGATTCTATGCCCTGTGCGGTCTTGTTTATTCAAAAAAATAAACATAATTTGTATTTAATGTTAATATTTTTTTATATTAACCTATTTTTTTAAATACTATAATTATTTTTAATAATCAAATTTCAGTTTCTATAAAATTAATAATATGTTATTGGTTAAATTAATTTTTAATAAATCTACAAATTTAAATTTAGACACGATTAAATGCTTAAATTGCGGAGTTTATACGAAAAATATTTAAGGACATTTTAAAAAAATGCATTATTTAAAAAATCTCTCAAAAATTTGGTACGTGTCTCATTGCAAGTTTCATCGAGAGCATTAATAAGATTTAGTTTCATCTCTAAAATAATGACACGACACGTGTACATGCAATAAACGTTAACATTATTCAGCGTTAAGTCTCATTTTAATCAATTAAAGTCGCCGAGAGATTATATTCGTCCATTATGTACGGTGCATGCAGACTTGTAGCTATTTTTTTTTTCACGAGATCTTGAAACATCATCAGTTTGAAGATCCAGCTCGAGATGTTTTGGATTGATGCCATCTCTTACGTTTTATTATCTTCGGAGTGATATCAGCGGCAATGGGCGTTGAGTAATAGCGGATTCTTTGTTACGTAGCGAGGAATCCCTCGCCAGTAAATCTGGAAGCAATAAACGGAATCTGGATGAGTCAGCATTTAAAATTGATAGATGTGTCGACGATTTTCAGATTGTATGTCAGGATCGTGGACGATCCAACGAATCGAAGGCATGGATGGGTGCCTGCGGCAGCTCTCAGGACTAAAGAAGAAGAGGAACGCATCCGAAAAGGTGGACCGGCCGGTGATGCTGCTTTCAGACGACAGTAATGACTAATTCTATCATTATATTATCACTTAAATATGCGTATTATTAAATGTATTTAAATATATTTTAAGGGCTGTCGTGCGCGAGCTGGTTGAAACTGAAGAAGAATTCGGAAGAGATCTTCTTCAGGTCGTGGAAAGATACATGAAACCCGTGGATAAGAACACAACGCCGAAAGTCGTCAGCGATAATAAAGATTTGGTGTTTAATAACTTTAAACAGATCGCTGAATTTCATAATACGTAAGTTGAAAAATTATTTTATTGACAGAGACATCTATGTTTGAGTTGTCGTATTATTTTGAACAATGGTTTGAAAATTGGATACATTTTTCGATATTTAATAATATATTGAATTTATTTCGCAGGGTGCTGATTGAAGGTGTTAAATATTATGCGAACGAACCAAGGATGATTGGAAAAACGTTTTTGAGAATGGAAAGAGAGTTTGATAAACATGTAGCATACTGCAGGGATGAACCATCGGCCCAAATATTCTTAGGGGATAATCAAGACGTCAGAGAGTTCTTTGAGGTACGCAATTGATTTAACAATAAATATTTAGCACGGATTCGAACCATTCCAAATTAACATTGTTATCTATGCAATGTTAGATGGCGTTGAATGTTGTTATTTTTATTATTAAATTTAAATCATATTAAGTAAATATTAAATTATTCTCCTGAATTATATTTATCAACGTCTGGGCAAAGGTGGGTAGAAGAATTTAAATTTTTCAATGGACGTATGCTTTTTTTATATTATTTTTTCATGCATCATTAATCGCCGGTTATATTTACATTATACTCACCTTGCTGTTCAGGATCTTGACTCATTTTCATGAATCATGTCTAGCAATTCGTCGCTTATAAACAATATCGTTTAAAAATATGATTTTTAACGATTATTCGCCTGAAACTGTACCCTTGCAGATGTCTATTTCAGCCATGGCTAATTATCATCAACTCACTTTCGATATCTGAACCGATGCCTGTCTGATCCGATCTCATCAAGATGAGCTCAGTGACCAGTGGGCATAGTGCCAGCCTTACTGAAATAGTTGGGACATTTTTAGAGCACCATTGCAAATATTATGAAGGCATTCTGGTGAATCAAATCTGTTGTGACTAAGGAAGAAATCCTGAAAATCCATATAAATACATTTCACGCATCAGAATTATAATATATTTCGATGCAAAACGACGATAATTAAATGTATTTCGCGTATATTTTTAACGTTACGACCTTCGTATCTGGGCCACGGTAGTGTTAATTTAGCATTTAACGGCTATAAACATAAAACCGACCTGAAAATTAGTTTCAGACGATCTGTCCTGCACTATGTACATTACGATTTTTACATAATCGTGTGATTGCGACTATTTTGATGCGATTCGCACAATATTTATTATATGGCACGTGTCCCACAGTTAAAATTATTTTTGTTTATTTCTTTTATATTTGTATAGAACTCAGATGTTGGCACTGGCAACTGTTGGTATGCGAAATTACAGTAATACGCATCTCATTAAACCGCTTTATCATGGCTAAATATTTATTATGGAGAGTGCAATTAGTCACGTCGCATTTTGAGCGCCGTTGCATTTCACTGTCGGCTAAAATCGACGCATCCGACGCCCGATTGTCTTCAGCTGGCCATTGTATCGGCTGACATTTGTCATTGACGTCGAGATTCGTTCGGGAAATGGTTCGGTTGCTCACAAAACGGTGTTGGCTAATAAAATAGATGCTGTAGAAATTATAGAGCAATTTCTTTATAGTCTCTGCCAAGATCTTCAACATGTTTATTTAGAAACGGCAACGTAGTATGCCTAATTTATTATTTGTTATTAATTATGCAACAATTGATTATGATATTCGAACAAAATTGACCTTGACCTAACAAAATAATTTTGAAAAACGACCGTTATTATTTTTACCCCTAACGACAGTTATTCTAACGTTTTTGTTCTGGTATATGTCTACAAGGCTACGTTTCTGTGCATTATCTATTTCTGATCTCTAGTCACCAATCGATGCAAAAAGGTCAAGCACTTGTATCGAACACAAAGTTAAAGCATGATTCAATCTATTGACAGCTGATAATTTATGAGGGATCTAAATTCAAATGTCTCGATCCGATTGATTGTTTGACTGCCATCTTCACCGCGATCTTCCTGGTGTTTTGACGTGGATCTACGTCAATTATGACTTTTAACTTGTCGTCATCAAACTTCAAATACGGATCTCCGGTCCTTGGTTTATCAGTCAATGAAAAAATCCGAGATCGCAATTTTGTAAGCTATCTTTATGTCTGCCGATGACAGACTTCTGGTCCACGAGTGGCTGATGGTTAACAAAATAAATATTTGGACCACCTGTCGTGTCGGTGATTTTTGATGCGTTCTAACCCGAAGCGGGTCTTTGTCACCTGGAGGACACTGGTACCTCTTAAGCATCATGGGAGACTCGTCCGTCTCAAGCCTGATGTCAGGATTTTGATGGTTGTCCTCTAGGTTAACTGGGCTCTTCAGCTATGAACAGTGAAGGATGGTGACTTTTTGGGGCCTGATTCTAATTACATTTCAGGGATAATAGACTTTGGGTACTCAAAAACCGTAACCGGATCAACGTTTCTACTTCTGGGGGCCTGATGCTCCAGCATCAAAGCATCCCTATAAATCCGCCGCTGGCCATGAGTCCGGAAGCTGAGCTGTCAATGCGCGAATTGTAACAATAATAATCGGACGTGGCTAGGGCAGATTCGTATTTAACCCTTTAATCGCCAAGCCAATTATGTGGATTTTTACCGTACGCCGTATAATTCTAACAATCACATTGCCTCAAAAAAATGTCTCAGCATTAATTTTCATTTAAAAATATTATATTTATTCATAAATAAATTCGTAGCAGCGTTTGCCATGGCGCTGTTGGTTAGCCAGTTTCGCGTGCCTGCACGCCGTGGCGCCTAAACGGTTAATTTACCTTCTGATTAGATGCTACAGGCACTCCCGGTAGCTCCCGGTTATCGAATCGACACGGATAGCGGCCTGGGCTCTTAGATAGATATTTCTGTAGATCCACGGAATCATGATTGAGCCCAATCGCGTCCGATACCGCGATCGCGACCTCGTCCGATACCGAACTATAATAGTTCAATTCCATTTAGAATGTTTCGAAGTTAATATTTCTGTGCTTCTGCTATTGAATCTTAATTCAGAGATATTTCTTATCATAATGATGGTTTAGTTTAGGTAATGTTCTCCAGCAATCTATAACATGACATCTATTTAAAAAGAATTAAAACATTGTATATTCTACACGAATCAGGGCTCTAAATTTCTAATAATTAAATGTCGGGATTAGATAATAAAAAAAAAAGAGAAGGAGCAATACAAATGAAGAAGTTGAATTTTGTTTTCTTCTTGTCTTTTTTTACACTTAATGAACTAAATATGTTTCCAAAACATTGCAAAATACACACACTGATTTAGCCACGCGATACTAAAGTATCGTGGAGGGAAAAGTAGAAGGTTAACGGTGGTTAGGAAAAAAGAAGCTGTCATGGTTCTGCAAAAAAAAGGAGGAACGAATTGTGAGCTCCAGAATTATTCGAGCTCGGCAAAAACCGACAATTATATCGAGAAAAAATAAGAGTACGTAGATCGCATACGTCCGAAAACGGACAAGGCACGTGAAGAAATCCCTATTTTATAAAATAACCATGGCTCTGAAACAATATACCCGAAAAGGGCAGATTCTACTTCGTTCGCCATTTTTAATCTTAAAAATATTTCATCTACCGACGTGTAGTGATGCGAAGATGCCAGATCTGGTGCACATAGTGGATGCAATAAAATGTAATAAAAAACAATTATTGGCGCCTTAACTCAGCCACATGAGGTTGTCGTGTTGCAGAATTATTTTACGGGGTTTCACTGGCTTCTTTTGACACAATGACCAACTTAAACGATTTAGTTGATCACAATACATCTCTGTCGTGACCGTTTGACCATATTTCAACAATTCAAAATAAGTTATTCCTTTAAAATCCCACCACACAGATAATAATTTGTTTTGGATGCTGTCGGGGCGGTAGTTTCGTTCTGCTTCAATCTCATTTTTCAAAGCCACTTTGTTCACTATACTACGCAGTCCTCTTCCAGATTCATTTTCCAAATCAATGTTTCCAGAATTATTTTTTTAGATCTACGTTGGCATCTTCTGACATTTAAAATATCATCATAAATAGCACGAATTTCTGTCGTGGCTTCATTGACATTTTTTTCACGTAAAACTGCATCAGCATGCACATGCGGAAATGTTGTTCTGATGAACACGCTTCTTCCATTATCGCTAGATTGGAAAAAGGGATATTTTTTTATCTTAAAACAATATTAGAATAGTATACTGTATAAAAAATGTTAACATACGTCTCTCCAGGATGACGAACCGAAGATGACTGTTTTTAGTCACTCACCGAAAAATACAACATTAATTCTGGGTGTCGCTAATATATTCTTTAGTCGTCACTCTCATGTCTGAGGATCGTGACAATTCTTGTTCCGAATCTTCTTGATTTTGTCTCTCCAGCAGGTGGGCGCTCTGCCTCTTCCTCTTCGTCCTTGTACATTTCCAAGCGCGACAAGTTTCTCCAAGCTATCGTTTTTTCTGACGAGATGCCCAAAGTATCGAAGAATCTTTTTGAGACATATGTAGAAAGTTGGCCTTCTTTGTCTTTCCCCATTCATTTTAGGACAGTCACGTTTGTGCGTTTAGCGGTCCATGATATTCTCAGCAGACGTCACCAGCACCACATTACAAAGGCGACAATTTTCTTTTTCATGTTCTCTTTTAGGGTCCAGGTTTCTACGCCGTAAATAAAAATCTTTTCTGATATTCCTTTGTTTTTGCCAAATTGTTGTAGCTTTGACATCGCATTTTTTGCCACCCCTATTCATCTTCTCATCACAGGCTCACAATTTCCGTTACTCGTAAGCAGTGATCCGATATATATATATTCTTCAACCCTCTCCACAATAGATCTGGATAGCTGATTACTTCTAGCTTGGTTTTATTAATATTGATCTCGAGTCCTAGTTTTTTCACTTACAGACACAACTCTTTTGAGCAGATCGGCCATTTCTTCATCGTTGATGACTATCAATGTCGTATCGACCGCATATCTTAGATTTGAAATTGTTATCGCTAATATTAGGTAAAGCGGAAAGTAATGATCATTTTTGTTCACATACAACAAAATTATTAAAAAAAATATATATATACAATTTTAATCAGTAAAATAATTTCCATTATTTTCTATTACTTTTCTCCAACGATCAGGCAGTTTTTCAATCCCTTTCTTGTAGAACTCTGCAGGTTTTTCGTTAAAGAATGATTCTATTTGATTTTCGATACTGTCAAATGAATTAAAAAAAATATTTTTAAGGGAATGCTCTAAATATCTGAAAAGATGGTAGTCAGAGGGTACGATATCAGGGGAATATAGGGGATGCTGTAAAACTTCAAAATCAAGCTCCCTGATTTTTTCCTGCGTGATCCGTGCCGCGTGTGGTCTGGCATTGTCGTGCTGCAAAATTCGCCTTTGATTGTTTACCAAAACTGAACGTTTTTTCAACAGCTCTGCTTTCATTCTGACTAATTGACCACAGTATACCTCTGCGGTAATTGTTTCACCAGGTTTTAATAACTCGTAATGGATGACGCCAATCATGTCCCACCAAACACAAAGAAGGACCTTTTTTAAGGTCAATGAGGGTTTAGGGTACTACGGATACGTTTTTAGAAAGTCATTGATTTTTTTTCTTTGGATTATTGTATAGGACCCACTTACGTCTCCATAAATTTTACAGATGATCTGAGTGGCTTCTTTTGCTTTCCTTCCTTGATCGAACAAAAATAGCATATAATAACGCAAATGGGTCTCCTCGATTTCTGGCCTTGACATTTTTTCTATAGGGTAAAACCTTTGAGTATTAACAAAAGTGACCTCAATGAGCAAAATAAGATCAAATCTTTTACGTGTTAACTCGACCACAGCCGGCGGCAAACTTAATTTCAAAATCGCCCTTTAAAAATTATCATTACTTTCCGCTTTACCTAATATTTAAAACGTCAAAACTTTTGCATCAAGCCGCCATTTTAATGATGATTTATTAAGACGAATAAAGTAGCTAATTGTAAAAAAATATAAATGTGATTTTATTCCTGTGACATGACACAGAATCGTTCTGGAAGATCGCATCACTGCAATCTGTGAAATGCTGTTTCAATGAACGAATCAAATTCATTTTTTTAGTAAATCAATTTTATTTGAAGGTTGAGGTTACATTAATCCTTATCTCCCCATTCGAACAGACCCACTTTCAATGCTTAAATTGAATTAAAATTAAACCATAAATATGTTTTTACCGCCTAAATATGCGGTGTATTACAGCTGAGTCATTCTTTCTGTCCGCTGCTTTATATATATATTTTTATTGCATAATTATGCGCATGCGCGTAATTTCAAATAAGATCATTCATCTATGTCACATGCATATAGAAATATAATTTTAGCGCGATGATTTTTTTTATCTTTATATAATAAATCGAATTGGCAATGGGTATGCCGTGTTGAAAATTTTTATTCAGCGATATATCATCGAAAATCATGCGAAATTGCAGGATAAACAGCTCTGCATTCCGGGTCTGTTATTATCGAGCTCACTTCTGACTATAATGAGACGTAGCGCCGCGACGCCTCTCGCGTGTTAAGCGTCGGAGCATTCCGACGCCGGGAATGTAAGCAAACCCCAACATGTGTTGAAATGTCGAATGCTGCGATAAAAGCACATCGCGAAAATCTGTGGGCAGAGCTGCCCACGAACGACGACGATGACGAAATTGCAGAATATTCCGTTTTCACTGTTCGTCGACGCAGACATCACACACACACACACACACACACCAGTAAGACAGTGTGTCGATTTTTAAAACTCTCGATAGAACTTCGACCGGAAAATATGTCACGTCAATCAGCATTCCGATGATGTTCCAATAAGTGACGCGCGCTCATGAAAAATAATAAAAATCAGAGGAAGATTCCGCGATCGTTAATAAGCGTGGTGTTTTAAATTTTGCGCATGAAAAACAATATGTTTAAAAAACATCGACATTCGTTTGTTTCGTAACGGCTCGAAACCAACGGCGTCGCCCGATGGGGTCCATTTACTATGAAATTAATATATGAAAATGGACCGAAAGCATTTCGTCATTCTTTTAAATGGATTATTCTAAGATTAAAAATAGTTATTCATGATATATATTAGTAATTAATGTGGCGCATAAATGACGTGCACACGGCGACGTCTTGCCGCAGACTGAGGCACGCCACAGTCTCAGAGTTTGCGCCATACGTGTCTCTACTACGGTTTCATCCGCATTTATTTATAATATGTGTTCTGTAGACTTAAAATTAGGAAAGATCTTGTCATTAACTGAAGATAATTCAATAATACTTCCGACTCATCATTCGAGAACTAAAATATAGTCTACAATCATCATCAAGGAAAAAGTGGAAGCTAAACTGTAGTTTAGCTTCGATTTTCGACGTCTAGATTATTTTTAGTCGGTAAGGATAGAGAAAAATATGTAAAAACGAAGAATGCAGTAGATCGTCTCAGTATGAACAGATAAAGCAAATGCAGGAGAAGAAAATCCTTCTTTTTAGATTTTTTTTAAAACAAAAATCTGGAAGAATCGGAGTAACGCCAAAGTATCAACGTCTCGTGAGATCACTTCTTTTCTCTATATACTTATTCTGTAAAAAAAATTGGATCATTAAGATGGCAGATAGACAAAGATTGGATGCTTTGCTGAAGTTGAATGGCTTAAGTCCCATGGATGACCAAGATAACAACAATATTCGCATAATTGACAATGTCTCGCCGCATATTGACCCATCGCAGCACGTGATATTCGTACGTTTCACTCGCACTTGGCACATCATACCGAATGCGAGCGAGAAAAACATCGCGCGCGCGGCAAACAGCACCGAATATTAGTGTTTTTATTTATTATTGGCCAATGGAGACAATAAAGGATAATGTTAATTTACAGTATTTATTCTTTAGACTTTTTTTATATAAATAAAAAAAGCTTGTGACATGTAGGATATATATTAAACTTGAGGTCCCATCAACACGGCCAGGTTAAATAAACAATGTGAATGCTTATAAAACTCATATTTTTACATATTAATATAAAATATAATCTCAATTGGTCCTCATATGTATTAAAAATTGCCACATTTAAATTATTATAGTCAGAGGGAGCTATATCTGGAAAATATGGAGGGTGACGAATTGACTTCCGTCTTATATGTATGCTGGTGAGCATTGTCATGTTTTAGACTTAAGGCTTCAAATTAAATTATACCCTTAGAGTCCACCCATATAAACAATGTTTTTTTTTGTGAGGTCGGGCTTAGGAGTCTGTATTGCCAACTGACTCTTTAATTGCTATTGATTTCTGAGCTTTCGGTTAACGTAAAGTACCCATTTTTCATTTCCTGCTAACAAGTCTTGCAAAAAGGTATTTTGAATTCCATTTCCTAAACTTACTTTTTACCAGGTCTTTAAATTCAAGTTTAGGGGTTATAATTTAAATCATTTTTTTTTGTCGAATAGGGTTGCTAAGTTCGAATTTTATACATCACAATTCTCACTTGGTAAGTGTAGTCACCAATAACACAAAACATGACTTGAAAGGGTGGCAGTCTAGATAGAGTCTCTCACACTATTATTCCCCTCAGTGTCAAACCACGACACTGGATAATTTTTGCAGTCCATTGCCGTTTAAGATGAGTTTTCTTCATTTTCTTAATCAAGGGTGGATTTGGCTGGGGGTCGTGAGTTCCCAGTTCATTTAATTTTGTTCTTATAATTATTATACCAAAATGCTTTCTAAATTACAAGATCAACTCTATTCCAACTTTATCTTCGGCTATGAAACGATTCTCAAAAATAATTGGTCTCATTTGGCGAAAATATTGAGATTTAACGATTTTTATTATCTTTTTCCTCTTAGTAAGAGCAAGATCCCTAATTTGTTAATATTTTTTATGAATCTGCTAAGGGTTGTTCGGTCTCTTTCTACAACAATTTACAATAGAAATAATTTCTTACCACAGAATTAAGATTTTCGATTTTTTAGACTTTATAAAATAGATCATCAGGTGAAAGCCAAAGTGAAACTCCGCCATTTCTTTAAATATCATTAAGAGAGGATGTCTTGAAAATTATGATATGTTTTTTTGTGGATAGAAAATAAGAAAGTGCCTGAAATCGAACGAAAACTAAAACGTGCGCTTCGTTTGGCTGCCAGTTTATTATACAAGTCTGAAAAAAATTGATTTTTTTTAAATAGAAAACACATTGAATCAAAAACTGATTAATACTATTAATTTTTTCGCGACAATTTAGTCAGTTTTTCATTCCTCTTTTTTTTCAAATAAACTTCAAGGTCTTGATTAATCCAATTGTTTTTTTATAACTAAGGAATGCTTCGAGGATATAGAAATATAATATTATGATCCAGCTATGTCAGGCGAATAAGAATATAAATAATTAATAGCTCCCAAAATATCAAACGGAAAATATAACTTTTTCCAGGATCAAGGGCAATCGGAGCGTAAAAACGGGCAATTTTAGGAGAGAGAAATTTGTTTTTTATGTTCTTTGCATGCAGATTATTGTAAAGGACTCAGTTCTCATTACAAAGTAATATTCCTTTGCAGAAACGGCGGGATTTTATCCACAGATAATAAAATCAGATCCTGTTGAATATAAATGACTAAAGTCTTTCATAGTCGATTACATACATCAGGTATCTTGGGATAATTAGTTAATATTTTAAAATTATTTAGCCTTAAAATAATACCAATAATGATGTGTTTACAGCTGGAGGTAGAGTCATTTCAAAACATCGTAAAATACGTTATTACTAGATTTAAAAAATCGCACCGGGCATAGAATCGTAATATAATTCAATGCCCTGTGCGTTTTTATCATTTAATATCAGTAAATGTTATTTGTAATTTATTAATAATTCATTAAACGAGCCGAGAATATTATATTTCCGTTTTGCCATCACATCACATTGTTTTGAAGTCAAGTTGGCGCCTGATCTGTTGCATAATCAGCAGAGACATATTTTTTTCTATGCGGAATCCGAAAAATTCTTCTGAATTTTCAGCTGTTGATTGACAGTATTTGTCAAAGATTGAAAAAATAATTAATTAACGGCGACTATGGTGTCCGTCTCTTTGGCACATTGTCCGTCGGAAAAGTTGTCGAACACAATGCATTTGCCGATAAATCCGCGAACAATTCTATGCAGCGTCTTGGGATTTAGATTTGAAGATGGCAGCGGCGTCCGTGTCATATTTTCAGACGGTCTGTTTATTTACTCACCTTGACTCGGCGAAGGATAACATGACGTGTCGTTGGGTGACTGAATATTTTTAATTTGTGACAAATGACCGATCGCACCACACAACTGAGCGATACGCTGTCATCTCTTGATGGCCCATCTGCAGATTCATTGCATAATTTCGAATAAATCGGCAATCTGCGCAGCCGTGTGCAATGGCAATGTTTCAAATCTGGATACATTTTTTGTGATATCAATCGCCGTTTCGTGTCAAGATGTGATTGATGACACGAAAACCGGCCTTAAAATCGTGTAGCATCAATTTATAGATAGTTTTCGTTTGATCTCATTCGAATATATTCAGTTGCTGAAAGAAACAACATTTTAAATAGCTATTAGAGCGCAAGTTATTTTAAATATAAAATACAGAAATATGGTTCTCCATAATTTAATTTGTAACTGGTAGTTCTTAAATCACCAGATAGTTTTCTCCTTACTACGTATCTCAATAACTGAAGTAAGAAGAATCGTATATCTTTAAGATATTTATAACTGATAATGGGACTCCAAATGTATGTTTTCAGCAACACATTCGTTTGTTATATGTCTTCATGATCACTTCATGCAAGCATACATAATCACAGATTCTTCATCTGATCAATATTTGATTCAATTGTTGAAATATTGATAAAAAGCCAATCGCAACCGCTGGGTTGAGTTGAACTAAGGATATGTCACCGATGAAGCTTGGGAGATCGATGGAAAATGCCCAAGACCTCCACGATGGAGTAGTGCCCTTGAGATGGCAAAGGAGCGCACTAGGTTAAGGGCTACTTGTTTATTTCGGGATGGAATTTGGCTTCCTTCACTAGTATCTTTCAACTCACCCTGCCTCTGGATTGCTGTCGTTTGCTCATACACCTTGGTTCACTTGTTGTATCTATAACAGATACAACAAGTGTTTAACATATTTGCCATCGGAATTAAGACATTTGTCATACTTTGGTACCCACTTTAGAATACCGTATCGTAGAAGTCTGCCGCCTGGGATTGGAACTGTGTGAGAACAATCTCCGCCTCTCATTATCATTCTCAAAACGCTGACTCTGGCCGGACAGGAGTTTCTTGAAGTATAGGAAATGATGGAAATCACTAGGAGCATGGTCCAAGGTCCTTTCATCACGGCACCTTTATATTATGGCAGGAGAGGTCAGATTCCTCCCCCAAAGGGCAGACCACCTATCTCTTCTTTCGCGATTTCAGAGCCAGGCTTAATTGTAGTTGGTTCTAGATTCTCCTAGTTGGTTCTAGGTCCCAGATTTGGTCAGTCAATTCCTGACTGGCCACGGTAATTTCAAGGCTAAACTTAAAGTGTTTAACCTTGTAGCATCTCCACATTGCTGGTGTGGGCACGTCTGTCAGGATTACGGTAATGTTCTGTGGTCCTGTCCTTGGACGCTGCGCGTCGTAACCTACTCTATGCCTTTGTCACTATGTCTTTGTTCCCTGCATTATATTTAAGCATCAGGCGTTTCAAGAAAAAAACTGCTTTCGTTGCAGCGATTGAACCGGTCCCAAGCCGGTATATGCGGTGTGGGTGGATGGTTGGCAAGGGATGGAACTGTGTCGGACCGTTTTGACACAGCTTTATCCTCGGTACAAAAGGTCCAGGGTGTAGGGTTGATGAAGACTTCCCTGTTGAACTCCTGCAGGAGACTTGCTGTCTGTCGAGCCACTGCGCTTTTCATTGACGAGCTGAAAATTGTCTACACCAGTGATCACTATCTGCTTGCTATTGATGTTAAGCCCATAAGTCCAGCACGGCTGACGATGAATTTCGATCAATGCTATGCTCTGTGCATTTAAAAACTTCATTACTGACCGCACTCTACAGTCGGCGAGAGTTGGAATAAGAGTCTATCTTTAACAGCTGCAACAATGCAGCTGTGGGACGAGTGCGAAACTTAATTTGTGGATGCGCCTCGTATAGGGCAATAGAAGTGGTGGACAGCGGTAAAAGGAGAGTCAGCTTGTTGATGAATATTCAAATATATCAAAAAATTATTGAAGGAATAAAGTCTAATAAAAACGAGTCGAGTGTTTTCCCATGCCGGTATCAGACGTGGTGGCGATGGCGGTTGGGCACAATCATGGTTTCGTAGATTCTGCGGAGCTATGAGGAGCCAGGCCGCTATCCAGGCCAATTCAGTGACGTGTGTGCTACAGGAGTTGCCGGTAGCACCCGATCAGACTGGGTCTGTTTTTTGCAGACCACCTGTTTCCTCTTGCAGGACGGTAGCTTAGCTTCCGGTTTTGGGAAGCGGAATTTTGTGGTGGGATAGGGAATGTTCGATGGTGTAGTCGGAGAGTGCGGAGATGGATGGGTTGAATTTAGAAAATTTATGGAGGTTGCTGTCAAAGGGCAACGCATATTTTTGATTATATGAGAGGTCGGATAATATTGGGATATTTAAAATCAGAGTGCTTTGTAAATGATTTTAAGTATTTTATGTTGGATTCTATTTAAAAGGAATGGGGGAGCATTGCCCCAAATGGCGGAAGCGTAAAGAATCACATTATTATCGGAGGAATGGGGGTTGATTGTTCTCTTTGGAAGAGAGCGTTAAAGGGCTGGGGTTTTTGCTTATCAGCCATTCGTCGCTCCAGCTCGAGAATTCTGTGATGGAATTTTGAATGAATTCTTTCATTTTGCTGGGGTAGATATGTCTGAAAATTATGGCAGTGATGTCTGCATAGAGAGCGATCATGACGTGCCTTTTATTATTCGGAATCGGAATGTCACTTGTGTAAAGTGAGAAGAGCAGGGGCCAAAGTGCTGACCCTTGTGGGACTCCTGCACTTATTGGTCTGGAGGTAAAGAGACTCTTCAGTGCTACGCGTGGTATAAAAAGAATACAATCGTACTTGAGCTTCTTTACAAAGAGCGGGAGCTTCTGGACACTGTAAGGTTGAGTACTTTAAACACATCATTCGTGAACTTAAACATCGCCTTCTGCAGACCATGTCATGGTGCTGCAACATTCACAACTGAACCGGATTAAGAGCTGCAGAAGTGTTATAACTCGTCAAACAGATCGTCTACGATGGAGAAGATGATTTGATATTCATTAGGGTACTTGCGTTTTCTAAAAGCAAACGCAATTAATCTGAAGATGCCGATTGGTCGGAAACGCTCTAGTATTTTGGCGTTCAAACAGAATGTATTTTCAAATTATACAATGCCATTCTATTGTCATCCGCGGTTATCTAAAAGCGACTGCTATTGAACCGGATCCGGGACATAGCTACGGATCGGATATCGAATTACTTTTGATCCGATCGATTAATTGCAAAATCGATCGCGTCCGAAGAGTCGACCTTGCGATTCGTGGACGTCGTTCGGGAGGTGCGACGTCTCGAGACTCGACTCAACGAGAGCGGACGTTGCGAGGTCGCCGCCGTTGCACCAGGTAGACAGAGACGCGTCGTCGGACAGGTGTGCATCGGCAAGTAAATAGAAGCTGCGTTGCCGCCGAAAAGTCGGGAGGGTTCCCGCGGGCCCGGAGGACCAGCTAAGATTAGCTCGGCGCTGCTGAAGCGGCCAGTAGCGCGCAGGCAGCGTCCGAGGTCCCCGGCGTCCTCCGTCTCAGCCGCCGCCTCTCGCCCCACCGCCCCAGAGGCGCCGCCCCTCCGGTAAGCCAGGGGGCGCCGCTCCACCACTCCACCGCTCCACCGCTCACCTGTCCGGCAACGGCGCCGGAAATAGCGACGTCGCCATAGCTGTCCGGCGTCGGTTGCCCGTAGCGGCAACGATTCGCCGACTCGCCTCCCACTCGACGTCGCAAACTTTACACTGAAATAATGTAAAAATAAACGCGGGACGGTACAGAAATATGTTCCCACCGTCCGAAACAGCCGTGACATAATAACCAAGTTTATTTTTTACGCCGGCATTATCCGGTAACACAATCCTTTTCGCGAGGATCCGCGAGAAAGGCGAGAGCCGGACGCGAGGCGCCGCAGATTCGCGTCCGCAGGTCGGCCGGGACGTCCGTAATTCGATATCGGTAGAGACAGTGAGGGTCCGGACCCGGACGTCTCTATAAATCGAGCCGAGATTCGTCTCGAGCTCGAAAAGTGAAAAAGTTCATTAATCAGTGTGTTCTATATAAACGCTTCAGCGGTAGACCTCGTTCGCAAAAAAACATATATGTGACCTTGGCGCGTCACTCACGAAATGTTTATTGCTGAAATTTGCCAAAATATATTTATATACGCCGATAAAAAAATATATACATGAAAAAAGTCAAACACCCCCGATTTTACGTCCAATTTAATAAAATTATCGGATTAAAAATGGCGGTTCAAAATTCGTTCGATTAACGTTCGTTTGTTGTATTATTTGAATATTTATATCCGCTCGACGTTCTGCGCGTATTTAAAAATTCTTCGCGAACGATAAATTTATTGCCGACTTTCTAAATGTAAAGTTGCATTCGTTCAGACTTATTTTTGGCTATGTTTCCTCCGCGGTCGCATTTTTCATAAGATTCATAATTATTTTTAAAATAGACGGCGAAAGTGTTATGTTTAGATAGTGCGCGGATCAGAATTAGAACTGGAGCGAAATTAATTGGTCCAACGTTCAAAAGACCATAATGCGGCTCAGATTTATTGACGGTCGTTAACACTGACCTCTTCGGTCGCCGTCGACGAAAATACTTTCCCCGACGAATTCCGTTAACGTGTGCGCTTTCTCTGTTTTCAGGACATATCCAATAATCTCGGAGACGACAAAACAATCGCCGAACATCTCAAACTTCCAATACAACGAATCAACGACTATCAGCTACTCTTAAAGGTAAATATATTTTTTTAATTTTTTTTTCCAGCAAAATCTCCAAAATTTGAAGCAGATGTACCCTTGAAACAGCGTTTTTTCTAATCTTGAAACCCCCAGAACATAATTTTCAGTAGTACGTATAACTCCTTTGTCTGTATCTCCTAAATGTTGACAAAACGTCGCCTTTTTATGTTATTTTTCATTCCAAATATATATTTTTTTTATCAAACCTTGTAAATGCGTAGTTCATTCATAGCAGTTAATCACAGAAATAGAAAGGTCGACCCCCAAAAATGTTGTTTGACATTTTGGCACACGTCCTCATTAAAGAATTTTAATATTCTGTCATAACTAATTAGAGAATTTCCAAATAATAATAAGATGAAAAAAATAGACGGAAAGGCAATGCACTCTATATATACACAAAAAAATATTTACAATTTTTTGCATAAGGACATATTTATGAAAGAATAATTCTTGTGTATTCGGATGATGCCAAGTGTAGACGCGCGAAAATAGGACGCATGCACATATTTACGCAATTTGCGTTAATTCAGGAAAGCTCGCACATAACGCCTTTATTTCTGGAATTGGCATTGGTATTTGAATATATTTTTACAACACAAAACGCTCTAATTTATACCAGACGCTTGTCAAAACTGGGCGAATTTTCTATTTTTCGCGGAAAAATAACATCCAAATATTTACATTGTCCGACCGATGGATTCTCAGCGTTCTTTGCTGTCTTCGCTATTTTTTTTTAAAGAAACTATGCCAACGATTCGTAGTTGATGGTGAAAAATCATCTTAGAAATCGTTAACTGGGTGGGAAATAGAGTTTTGCCAAATATCCAGTTACATAAAATATTGCGAAACGTCTGTGAGACGAATTTTTATGTAAACAATCTATTGACTGATACATTTTCTAGAGTGGAAATTGGCAATTCTTTGTATATATGATTCTTTACAAAAAGTTTGTGGATACATATCTGCCAAAATATAAGATAACGACTTTAAGGTAGATGATTTAATTCTTGGAACCACGTTGCTGAATAAAACCCTTTACACTGCAGTGTTCATTGTCGGGTAATACCCACACTACGTTATGCCTACATTTCTGTACATGAACATATGCCAGGGACAAATCCTTGAAACCCAGAGTATTGACGAGTATAGCTTCGAAGGCATCCAGTAATTTACATATCTCAGCTCATAACAATGGCAAGAGATAACGAAACTAATTTGGAAGTATGAAGAAAAACCATGCTGGTGAACAGGTGCTGCTTCAAATTTCAAGAGCATCTACGTTCAAGACTCCTGTCAAGTCTATTGTCAAGCTCCACAGGATCCTCATCAGACCCGCTCTGACAGACCAAGATAATCGACAATTGGATATCCAAGAGTGAAGGATTCAGAGACGGATATTTGGAGCCCTATTCAATAACGGGGAATGGTGTATCAGACGCAACTAGGAGCTGTACCGTCTATACAGAAGGAATATAGAGGTTACAGCGATCATCAGAGTGACCAGTCACGTCTCAAAAAGGGGTATAGCCAACAAGCCTTACGATATGTCAGGATATATTCCACGAAGTGGCTCTTGATCAGTGGCTCAAGAGGGGTGGAACTCCCCTCTTAAAGAGTGGACTCCCTATCTTCTTTCTTTATGTTAGTTGCCGCTAGTTCGTTCCAGACTTTTGGGTCACTTATTGTTATAAGAAAAGCCCTTGAAAACTGGTAAGGTAGATTTATAATAGTTGCCCGTAAAATAAGAAGCTAAAACTCCAGATCAATATGACTGAAACCAAGCTGATGATAGTCGATAGAAGTAATCAGCTATCGTTAATCTTCAGCAGATACGTTAATCTTCCGGATCTGGAGAGGGTCGAAGAACTTCTATATCCAGTATCTTTACTTACGAGTAACGGAATTGTGTGCCAGAAACAAAAAGGCGAATTGGGATGGCTAAAAATGCGATGTCAAAGCTATCAACGATTTGGAAAAACAAAGATATAAAAAAAAAACAAAAAACGGTTTAGTGTAGAGTCTGATATTCTTAATTTTTACTTACGACGTGGAAATCTAGACCAAGAAGGAGAATATGAAAAAGAAAATTGACGTCTTTTAAAAGTGATGCTGGCGATGCCTGTTGATAACATTATCATGGACCGCTAAATGCACAAACGTGTATGTCCTGGAAGAAATGGAACCTTTCTACTACGTGTCTCAAAAGGACTCTTCGATACTTTAAATATCTCGCTAAAATAAACGATGGAGAAGCTTGTCGCGCTTGGTAACGTAAGGAGGACGTAAGGTAAAGGACACAGGAGCAGGGCGCCCATTTTGCTGCTCCAGAAGATCCTGGAGAGTTAAAATCAAGAAGATTTCGACCCAAGAATTAGGGCCAATCAATTTCTGACAAGCCACGGTAACCTCAAGGTTAAGCTTAAATACAGTCTACCCTCTTATAACGTCCTGTAAATCGCTGTTTTCTACAAAATTCTAATATTTTTAAGGTCAAATTTAGATATTTCGTAAATCTATAATACATTGCCGAGCGATATAAAGGTCAATGATCTTTGATTGACAAGGAATTTTGTAAAAAAGGAGCGATTTAAAGGAAACACTATAGAAGGGCTGACTGTAGTCTAGCCTAGTAGCATCTTCACACTGTTCTTGTGGGTCAGGTCTTCAGTCGCGTTCTGTGGTCCTATCCTCGTCTAGACGTCGCACGTCAGTATCTATTCCATACTGTCCCATGCAGTATTTCCCCTACAGATGGATGATTTTCCCCAGTGGAGGGTCCAATCGGACACATATTTAAAGAAAATTCTATAAAAAAACTGCTTTTGTTGCACCGATTGAACCGGTCCTAAACTGGTACATGCAGTATAAGTGAATGGCAATTGATAGAAGTATGTGAGACTGGTTTGCCATAGATTTATCCAGCGTACAAAAGCAAACCATCCTGGCCTTCTAAGGAAAATAACTACAAGACTGAGGTAGCTGGACTGTATAGCGGGACCCTGAAACTGGCCGGCAGATAGAGCAACGTGACTGTGGTTAATGATGAGAACAGAGCTAGTGATATAGTGCATATGAAAAAGATATAAAAAATGATGAAACAAATGCAAATACTGTATCAGTTAGATCTTAAAGCTTTTTGAAGAAGAAACAATACAAAAGGCTTGGGCGAAATATACCGAAAACCAATTTGGCTATTTTCCAAGCTAATCTAAGATTGATGGTAATTATCATACTTAATATCCTATTAAAAAATATAGGAAGCGAAGAAAAAACCCTATTTTAGTTTAGTTTATCATATAATAACATGAAGTGAGTTCAGAGTTCGGCTGGAATTAAACTTAGAGAGCTTAAAATGTCCCATTGGAATTAGACAAGCTTAGATTTGGACGAAACAAGACAGAATACATGCATTGCACGATTTCGGAAAGCCCTGATGAAGTGATTTTAAAGCCAGATGTTAAATAAACTAAAATAATTAAATACCTAGCCACATATTTTGACAGCAAGGGCTCAAGTGATTCAACATAGTGGATCTAGTTAATATTGCGTGACTGAAATGCTAAAAGATTAATTAAGTGTAACTGGAAAATGCCCTGTAAACTGAAAGGGAGTTTTATAAAGAGTAGACTTTACCGGTATTGGTACATATCCCAGAGATGATCAGATAAGTGTTTTATGCGAATCGCGGGTTCCGAGACACAGTGGAAGTGTGAAACTTCGTAAGCGATAGGAAGACGTTGTACTCCACGATGATCAATACCCAGAGATTCAGCAGATTACTACGAGTACCAAGATATTCTGTAGTGAGTAGTGTAGTTGTGAAGTCGAACTACTGTGGCACAGGTGTTAAAATCACGACCTGCTTAGTCACGTGACGGAATTGTTGTCTACATTCACGGCATCACTGCAGTCGTACGGCGTGGCAAGTGCACGAATTTCGGAAACGCACCTTAACCAACCCGTCACGGAGGCTTGAAAACAAAGGATCTGGCCGATGGGGTCTATTTCGTATGAAATTGATAAATTCTTCAACAATACCTTGACATTTATTTAAAAAAATGGATTTTTCCTAGAATAAAAATATTTATTCATGATATGAGGTCACATGTGGGTTCACCCCTTGCAC